>CM076584.1:1547502386-1547810165 GCA_034641835.2 Pinus albicaulis
ACATATTATTACATTGTCACTTTGCATTCAAAAAATTTATTTCATCATTTTTTATCATTAAAGATATTTTACAATATTTATCATCTCAACATACTGAGGTAACTAAGAAAATTTAAAATCAAAATGACTCGATAAATATCAAACTTATTTAGCATATTTAAAATGGTTATATTAATATTAGATGTATTTACATATTATTGATAAAATGAATCACATGTTCCTCATATTATCGATAGATTTTCCTTAGTTGCACACGACTGAAACCAACCTAGATCCATCTTAACTACGGATCTATCAAGCACTGAGAGGGATAAAATTTCTCGAGGTGCAAACCTTTCCTCAAGTTTTGCACTCGAAAAAGAGGTTTGCACCTCTAGAGATTTGATCCCTCTCTACGCTTGATAGATCCGTAGTTAAGATAGATTTAGACTGGTTAAACTTATATGAAATAAAATTAAAATTTCAAAGCTTTAATATTATATGACTTACCCATAAACCTATTAAAGAGAAACTTTTAAATTATTGTTACATGTGCGAAGATTATGTGATTGTTCATAAGCTGAAGCTAAATAAGCTTAAATGAATCATTTAATTATTCAAAGCTTTATCTATATTATATATGAAAAGTTGATGGAGATGTGAAGTAGAAATAGACGTTGTTCCGCTTGGTCTAATATATGTGTGTTTCATTGCATAAAAAAGTAAAGTATTATATCATCAAAGTGAGCAAATATGACATGAAAGGAAGCATTTTATAAAGTGTTTAAATTTTATGTAGGTATTATTATGTCACTCTAGCATTTAGCGTTCAAGTCTTTGTATTAGTTTTTTTCACTGTATAAAATATTTTGCTGGATTTCTAATGTGCACATTAGAGCTATGGTTTCTCGAAGTGGTGACGTATGCTTGCTATTACCATTAGGGCTTGAGAGTTTAAGGCGATTCGTCATTTATCCTGCAAATCTTGCGAAAAACACATTTACCTTTTTATAAATCCTACAAAGAACATGTATAATGTTGTATCTTTAATCGAGAACACATTTACCGGTGTATCCGTGCTGCAACGACATGAAACATAGGGTTTCAATAAATAGACATTGAGACCATTAATTGATAATGTCACGTGGTGACACAAAAAAGGTCTCAGTTTTCTGGTTCTCGATGCCTAGGTGGCAATGACACCCTCTCTGTTCTTTTTGTTATATGAGTCCAAGTTCATGTTTTTCTGTCATATTTTCTTCATTTATTCATAGTAACAGGTTATAAAATGTTTCTACGTTTAAACATTCTTTTTGTTTTGGAAAAACTTTTCTTTTTTTTTAAAACTTTGTGCATTGGTTTAGTCGTTACGTATTTAAGGTAGTAGTACATGTACTGTTTAAAGCCATTCTCAATTGGGGGTTGTTGTGCCAATGCATCTTGTATGTATGTGGAGTTGAGTTTGGTCGCTGCATTTTTGTTTCATCATCTATTTGGAGTTCATGCCATCGTCAATTTTGAGTTGAGGCATGTCTCTGCATTATTTTTCGCACAATTACTATGAATATATTTGTAGTTTTTCCGTGTCTTCATTATTGTTTGTGTGATAAGTCTAAATACAATTGTCTCCTTGCCTGTGTCTTCTAGTTGTTCAAATTTTTTTATTACATGTACTATTGGCAAAGATGATGTTTTTTCTATTTTGATGGCTAGCAGGTTCAGTGACCCTGAATCATTGGTCGCTCAGAAACTAGAACCTGTAACCTCCTTTAAAACAACCTGTTGACGGGTGCTGGAAACCCATCAACAAAGGGGGTAACCCCAATGTGAATTCCTAATTAGACCTCACACCATTTGGAATATTAGCCCAGTTCCCATATATTCTTATAGGTTTGCCTTGGCTACAAAGTTTAGCACAAGAGAGTAATGCACATGTAATCTCGGATCAGAAAGTGAGTATGCCTACTCAGTGTTCGGTTGTATGTGTGTCAAGCTTCTTCTACTTGTTAGGTCCCTGTAATTTTTCAGATTGGCAAGACCAAATAGACAAGGGTAACATCAAACCAAATTTGGAGTCATAGGACCTAGCCTTCCCGAACTCAGAGAGGGATCTCTCTATGTTTGTATAAATGATATGACTTGATAGATTTAGTATGCTGATTTTAGGCTAGTTAAAGTGATAGGGTTTATTTGCTTTGTTTTGTTTGGTTGGGTTTTTTTTTAAGAAGAAGAGATAGAGTAAGAGAAATTCAAACCATTGGGCTATGGGGTCTGTGAACGGCTTGAAAAGTACAACAATAAATCAAGGGTGTTTCATAGGGAAAGTTAACAAAGCCAAATGGATCTTAATAGCTTATGTGGGTGTGAAATGAACATTAAGTTGTGAATTTAGTAGGTTTAAAGGGAAATTAAGAATCCTTTAACATATACTATAACAAGAAGAGTCTTTAAGAGCACTATGCTTAAGAAAGAATCAAAGGATAGGGCGCACCATAATTTTTTTTGGCTGGACTCCATTAAATAATTTTTAAGACAACAAGCTAAGTGGAACTAGAGAACAACTAAGAATTCTCCAATCAGACCTAGCAGAGGAAAACATCTAAACAATAGAAAGTAGATAGAATTAAGGTGCCTCTCAACAGCATATCTTAATCTAAATTTTCTACTCTGTCATAAGGAAAAGATGAACAATATGGAAAACATAAGAAGACAAGTGTAAAATCAGAACAACATCACCATTTAAACAAGTTCATGAATCCTATGAATATGCTTGCTCCATTGATGCTCAATCCAAGACAGTCACAAAGCTCCAAAACCAATTTCTTCACAACTCAAAATCTATATCATATTGAGCTCAACAATCAACCAAAAACCAACATGAGGCATACATGCAGTATTTATCTACCAAATGATGAAGTGAAACCCTATATAGGGCTTTAGAAGTCATTCATAACATAGTTAAGTCACTTTGACCTTTGAGACCATGCAAGGCCTAAGGAAAAAATATCTAAACTCATTTATGGCAAAAATAATTTCTAACATAACTATTTGAGCTAATTTTAGAAAAAGTTTGACTTTAAGGCTCCAGAATATCTTTTTCAATAACTCCTGGTAAGGGCACAGCTCCAAGGTATAGGGGCGCAACTACAAGATACAGGGGCACAACGCCAGTGCAAACGCGCAACGCCAAGACTGGAAAACTAACATGTTTTGTAGCTGACTTTTGGATGCCTTTCGGTGTCCAAATGAGCTCCATTATAGGTCATTGGAAAGCCTATCCTATATAGTTTCCAGATCTACCTTCAGTTTCCAAAATGGTTCTGATTTGCCTTATCAAAAATCACTTCTCCCAAGACTTATAAACGCGCAACGCCAGTGCTGAAAAGAGGGCAAAAAGGTGATTTTTTGGTATTTTTTGGCCCTTATGAGGGAGCAGTTTTGCTTCAAATGGTCTGAAATGTTCTAAGGATGATGTCCTTGGCATGAGGAACATGAATATGTTGAAATTTTCCCATTTAAGTGCCCCAAAAAATAGTACAACACCAGTGGCACTGTGCGTTTGGCCCAATTTTTTGCAAGCCAAAATGTCAAAAATAAAAAATGTGCACAAAGTGCCAAAATTTGAAATTTTCTTTGTTGATCATGGTTGGGAGGCTTGGAGGGATACATCAACAAGAATGTTGAGCTTTTCCTTCTCTTTTTCCTCGTTTAGATCTTGAATCTTTGCAAGTGCTTGTTTGAGCTTGGCCCTTGCAATCCTGTTTCTCATGGCATAATGATTTTCCATATTCCTTTGCATGTCAGTGTCTCTCTTAGCCTTCTCTAGCTGACTCTCTAAATGCAATTTTTCCCTCTCAAGCCAAGATTCCCTATCTCCATCAATTTCTATGGCAAGCAACTCACTTGGAGTGAGCTACTCTGCCAATTCTGCTTCTTTCTCTCTTTCCCGGGCTAAAGCCTTCTTCAAACCAATTGTTCTTGGTCTCTTCCTAGGAAGTTGTTCTTCCTCATCCTCACTGTCATCAAAAGTGCCCAAGGTCTCATCTAGTAATTCCTTGGCTCTTCCAACCTCTTTCTGAGCTCTAATTTCTCTGACTTCGCTGATAGCCTTCTTTGTCTCCAACTGTTTATTCTCTAACTCAAAATAGTTAATTACATTCTTTACCCTACCAAGATTAGCTTGAAGCTCACTAATCTTGGCATCCTTACTTTTGAGCAATATGTTTGTGATCCTCTCTTCATCCTCATCTTCAAGGTCAATTAGTTGAAACTCTTGCTCAATTTCATTTGTATCCTCCTCTTCAACAATGACCTGCTCTACAATCTTTTCCTTGCCCTTATCACGCTCCTTTATTGATGAAGAAGGCATGGCCCCTTGCACCTCAAGTGAAGCAAACACATGCATGTAGCCCCTCCGGTATGTTAAAGGAAAAGGTTCTATGTCATGCATTTTAGTGCCATTTGTCTCAATGTTCTCATCACTACTTGATGTTTTGTCATCATGATATAAGGGTGAAGGATTATTGTTACACCATTTTTTTGGTCATCTAACCTATTATCATTAGATGAACCCAAGTACACCATGTAAGACCAATTTTACCCTAAGTAAAATTTCTTTCACCATGTGAAATAATATTTGTTTATATTTCCCGGTCATATTTAACCCAAAACAAGGAAATTAATTAAATAAATCATTATTTATTTGATTATTTCCTAGGAATAAGTTATTTAAATCATTATTTAAATAATATTCCTAGTTAAATTTGACTAATCATTTTTAAATAATTAAATAAATCATTATTTATTTAATTATATTCCCACCATCTCCCTAAAATAATAAATAAATCATTTATTTATTTATTGTTTATAAATAAAGGAATTGACCCAAGTCAAAAGACATTTTCCCTCCAACAAATATAATAAAATATTCCTAAAGGGTGATTCTAGAATTTGATTAATAATATTTTATTCATACACCGAGTTCTAGAACACCCCAATATTTTGTTATAAATAGAAGGGTTTTCCCCATTCATTAGTCACCTCCATTGCATTAGATCACTCTGGATCTATACTAGGTCACATTCTCCATTTTTGCCTTGTGAGCTCCCATTGAGTTCTATGTTTGTCTGGGTTTTCTACAACAAGAGAGAGGAATTTTAGATCTGAAACGTTGAGGACTTTCAAGAACCCATCCCATTGAGGAGAACCAGAAAACACCTTTCTTGTTTTCCTCTCAGGTGCCCCCTTTTTAATATAATATAAAAATTCTTTCAAATACATTGTTCTTGTCTTGTCTATTGGATGCATGGAGCCACATTTTAATTTATCTGGTTAATGTCTTTTATGCTTAGATATGGATTTGTGCAGCATTATTTGGATCACCTAATTTCAGATTTAAAGATATTTGGCAGCCATAATCGATGTTAGGGCTATTTGTTATGCGTAGCTAAAGTGGTATTTTACGACGAAAGATTCATATTAACAATTGGCGACTCCACACGGGTTTTCTTTTACGACCGCTGTCGTTTTATATATTCCTGCATATCCAGCTGTTTCAGACCCTAGGGTTTCCCTTCCATTTTATGTTTTCCTATTTTTATGGTGCTTTTCACCTCTAAAACCCTCAAACATTAAAATTTTTAACTTCCGTGTGTTTCTGGCCCTATTTTGCAGGTCATAGACATCAGTCGCAGCTGAGACGACAACTTTTTCTGAAATCTGCCGCCGAGAGACCCAGATCTGCAAGTCGCACTTATCAGCCCAAAAACTGCGACCTAGCCTTGAGGTCGCAATCCTTCAAGTATTGACTCTACCACTGCCAACCAGCCACAGGGCTCTCAGCCCAAGCCGGACAGGCTGCTTCGCACCAATAAGCCCTTTTCGTGTTGTGGTGTTTATGGTCATTATAATCACGATTGTCCCTTATTACCACAAATGTGGCAGATGTGGGAGTCTCAAGCCACCATGTGGGGACAACACTCCTCCCCTACTATCCCTCCCAATATGGCTACTTCTCAACCCGCTGTGTTTACCGATCCTTTCCCTCAACAAGGATTCATGGCTACTCAACCACCTCATGCCCCGGTAACCACTCAAACTTCCCCTTCTGGTTCCTCTGATTACCAAATTCTCATGATGGCCTCTGACCAACCTCTCACCGTCGACCTTAACCTTCAAACTCGGTCTCGTCAGTATTCCACGCCTCCCGTTCTGTCTGCCTCCAAGTCCCCATCTTCAGGTCCTACAGAGCCTCTGTCGACACCCAATGGTCCTTTGAAAATACCTCTGCCTAAAGCTGAGGTTCATACCACAATTCCTAAGGGCCCATTACGCCGAAATTCTACCTCTGGTCGGGCTGCCCATTCATACAACATAGTAGATGATTTGGCACAATCTCCTACTGCCATTTCAACACTGGAACTCCTCCAGTCGTGTCCTTCTCAAAAGAAGGCTCTACTATCTACCGTGGGTGCTGTAGATCCTACTGATGACCAATTGATTGTTTTCGACGCTCGTCAGTCAGATCATCCCCCTCTTCCTGCTTCTATTGCTTTCCAAATCCCAGTCAAAATCCAAAATGCCAACGTCGCTCGGTGTATTATTGATGAGGGGGAATCTACCTGTGTGATGTCTGCTTCGGTTTGGAAACAACTTGGATCTCCTGAGCTGGCCCCTTCCACAATCACCCTTCATGCGTGGGATGGCCATGCCTCCCAGCCCATCGGCCTTTTCCGTAACTGTCCTATCACCGTTGCGGGTAAGACTGTTTGTGTCGACGTTGAAGTTATCGATGCCCCTCTTGACTACAACATTATTTTGGGGCGTATTTACACCTATGCCATGTCTGCCGTCCCATTCGTAGTCCACCGCAAGATGTTTTTCCCTCATAATGGCAAGATTGTCACTATTGACCAGTTGACTTACCATGAACCAAAATCTCAGACCTCCCCTGAGTCCACCATTTCTGTTGTCACCAATAAGAAAATGGTTGATTCCTTTACCAGTGTTTCCCCTGGCGTCTACAAAGACTCATCCTTGCTTGGTACCTTCCCGAGTCCTCCCCCTCCCCCAGTCTCTAATCCTAGCTTGGCGAACGTTTGCATGATGCAATCATCTCGGGCTGAACTTGCGCAACCCACTTTGGCTAGTAAGCAACCTCAACCTCACCCACCCCAACCTGCTCCTATCCCTTCGCCACCACCACCTGGACCTCCTCCTGCTAGCCCTTCCCCTACAACTGGTACCCACGAGCCTCTCTACCCTCCTGGGTCGGTTCCCCCAAGTCTTAACCATCTGGGAGCCGTCCCTCCTAGCCATTACCCCGCCGGTCAGATACCTTTCCTTGGTCCCCTCCGCAGGACCCTCCTAGCCCCTAGCCCCTAGCCCCTCCTAGCCCCTAGCCCCTCCGCAGGACCCTCCTCCTGCTGTGACAGCTATAGGCAAGAAAAGAAAAACTCGCAAGGGGGCATCCAAGGAAAAGGCCACCACACCTGACCCTACCCATCCCCCACCCGCCAAGCCTTGTGCCTTGTGTGACGGTATCTTTCATCCCACCCATACTTGTCCTGAGTTGCCCCGTATCTAACCCATGGTTAAAGTCGCGTTCCCTGAATCTACAGTCCCTAAAACCTCTGTTTCTTCCTCATCTGCAGCCAAGAACCCAAAGACTCTTCGCACCAATAAACCCTGTGCTCTGTGTGGTGTCCATGGCCATTATTCTCACCATTTTCCTCACCTCACGCATTACCGAGCCTCTTTAGAGGTCATTCGCGAGTACGAAGTTGAACAAAATCAATCCGCCTCTCCCATCCTTGCTCAATATGCGTAAGGTCTACTCGAGGATCCCCCTGCTACCATTGACATTCCTCCCCCTGATGTTGAGATGTCGAAACCTGCTGCCCCCCTCCTATACCTATCATCATCCGCACAACCCTCGGAGTACATTCCTTCCGAATCCACTCCCTCTGTTTTGCTTGCTTCCCCTTCAGCAACATTCTCGGGCTCTTCATGCTTTGACCATCTTTTTACTGGTTCTTCTATCATTCCCCGTGATGACCCGTATGTGCGCCTCTCTTCCCATACTGATGATTTAGGTAGCTTTGCAGCATCATGTGGTTTCCTTGACCTTTCCCTTTCCTCCCATAATCAAGATGATACCATCCGTATCTATGATATCCTTTGCAGCATGAGTTCCCGCTCTTCCCCCCATCGTTCTCATTCATCACCCTCTAGTCGATCCATGAGTCCTAGCCGTCCTACCCAGAATACTCCCTCCCATAGTATCCATTTGACGTCTACCCTATACTCACGCTGCCCTCAATCTTCTCCTCCCTCTCATTTTTTGTCTTGTGACACTATTCCGTCGGATCTCTCGTCCACTCATTATATTGGATATGTCGACGGGGCAAGTCACTATTCCCGAAATCTTGCTTCAGCTGCATGGGCCATCTTTACCCCCTTGCATACCCTCATTCTTTTGAATGTCGTCTGCATTGGTAATGCCACCAATAATCAGGCCGAATATGATGCAGTACATGGTCTCTTAGCCGATGCCCTCTCTCATCGCATCCTCCATCTGCACGTTTGTTTAGATTCCCTGCTTCTTTAATGGTGTTTATCGTGTGCATAACCATATCCTGTTTAGACAATATTTATGAGTGAAACTTTTGATACGTCAATTTAGATTCATTACTTTCAACCATATACCTAGAAGTCAAAATCACTACGTAGATCAAATCGAAAATCATGTTCTAGACTGACATTTATCACACACAAGACAATAACATTTAACACCATAAAAAAATGCATATAAATCATATATATCATATAACATGTGTTTTTAGAGTCCATCTAATCTGAAACATATCACATGCCCATAGCATGTTACAAAAAAAAAACTACAAAAATGGGGGGCATCACTTGCCCCTACATAGACGCTGGGGGGCACCACCTGCCCTACATCTAATCACTCTCTGGAGGATCCCGAGCGAACGGCTCTGCTCTCGCATCTCATAGATCACGCACAGTCTAACCAGCCATCGCCATGCGTCGCATGATACCTCGCCATTCCAAGGGTAGCCCAATACATAACTCTATGTACTGGTCGTCTAAATCCTGCCAATCATGCTCCGACACACTGGTCAGCAGCCCCTCACATCTATGACGGATTTCCTTTAACAGAGCGGCCATATCCTCGTTCTGTGCCGTCCTTGATCCACTTGCACCTGTAGTTCCTGCTGCTGCAGGTCGTCCCATATATCCGGCTGGTTTTACCAGAGCTATATCTGCATTCCAAAAAGTATAAGGATTAGTACTATGAATACTAGTCACAAACTATAAAATACACATAACAGATTAGTTTCTTGTCACTTATCATCGGGCCCCCATACTCGACCAGGCGGAAGCGAAAATTCCGGATCTCCCCAATAACTGATCCCACTATAGGGATAATCGTCTATGTACAATGGCATCTGATCCCAATGGGCGAAGAAATCTGGTCGAAACACCCGTCCAACTGCCCCTCCTCCTCCTCTACATAGTAGTCATCCCCACCGACGCATCCGGGGCTCTCTCGGACCCCCATCAGGTAACTGTATACGAGGTCGTAAGGTCAGGAACTTCTCAAAGAAGAAAGAGCACAATACCATCCCATAGGCACAATCATGATTCACTTGCCACTTACATAGCGATAATTGTCGTTTCACCGACACCAACATCATATGGGCCCACCCATAGTAGGTCCCACCCAACACACTCTCTATAATCATCATCTGCCCTTCAGTGATGTGATGGAACGCCTGGCTGCCCAAGATCTACAACACTGCTGTTGCCACTGCCCGGGTCTCCAACCGCTCTAGATCCCCAATCGATATCCGAGTCCCTTTGAATCGGACACCTGGTCGACAATGTCGCTCAACAAACTCCATGATGTTATGCCCTCGCAGTAACATTGGCTGTGTATTTCTCACCATCCTTAATGGCAAGAGACCAGTCAGGAAATACAGATCCTGAACTGTCAACTCAATCCTGTGCCCCTGCACTATAAACACCTCATGGTCTGGATCCCAATAATTGATAATCCGGGCCAACAAGGGCTCACCATCCCTCATCAAAGGGTTCTCCACAAATTTCAGAACCCCAAACCTAGCCAATGCATGACGAACACTCTGATCCGCTTGGATTTTCGTCCGTAATGTAGCTAGGTCTCTCTCTCCCCACTTGATCCATATATCTACCATATCTGCACGAAACCATCATCTTTGTTAGTCTACAGATAAACAAAACTGCATTTCCTTACACCAAAACTGAATCTCAGCCCATAACAACACTTAAATTACCCCCATCTAACAGGTCGCACTTGTTGGCCAAATCCTGGGCTAGGTTGCACTTTTCAGGCCCAAACCTGCGTCCCAGGTCACAGTTTTTGCCCCAAAAAGTGCGACTCGACCGTAATGATGAAGTAGGAGCAGTTACTGAGATTTAAACCCCTAATCTGAACTTTGAATCCATCAAAAACAAAGAGTAGGATTAGGCCTCTTACCTGCAACTGACGGATCGCGATTCCAACGGTCGGTTTGTCCGCTACAATCGCCGCAAGATTTAGGGCCTTTTATCCTCTCCACATTCACCACAGCTACACAAGCAAATGAATGATTTTGGAGGGAAAATGCCTTATTAGAAGAAAAACCCCTGATTTTTCTTTCGCCTGCTGCGACCAAACCGTAGCTCAGTTTGACACACCGTCTGCACCATTGGAAAGCTCTCACCAAGCACTCAAATGGGTATCTGTTAGTTTTTCATGTTTGGATACTTCACCACGACACATTGTTTCCACGAAGGGTCCTTTCATCTCTCCTTCCAATCGTAATTCTTCACTTATAACGCTTGTACTTGGGGCACCACTTTACCTCTTTACTTGGCTTTGTTCGTGTCAATTTTCTTCATGAGATACCATATTGTACTCATGTGTTTATGGTCCCCCATTGGACCTTTTCTGTGTGGCAGCACCATCGAGTCGCCCTTGTTTAGAGCACCCGAGTTGAGTCATCATCCGTCATGGAGTCTATATCAAGCCCCTTTCTCTCCCACTATAGTCCTCCATCCTTCCTCGCTTGGTCCCTCTCTCGTGTTGCACATTATGGCCTTCCATACCATTGTCACCTATCCTCCCTGATATTGTGTCAGTTGCTGCCAAGCCATTCATGCCCCTTATGCTCTAACAAGGGAAGTCGTCCATCCGCTACTCAGTATCCCTCATTTCATTATCATCATCAGTGTTCGTCTGTTAGTCGCTCTACTATTTCCTCCCGTGCCTTAGTTGAGATTACCCTCTTACCTCACCTATGGCGGACCTACTTTTGTCGACATCATCTCATTTACTCCAGAAGCCAGGTCTAGGGGGCAGTGTACCTTGGTTCGAGCTCTTTTCAGCATGATCGTGATCTCTACACTTTATAGTCCAATGACGCAGAAACAGCTATTGGTGATTCCCAGGTGTGTGTGAGATGTCTCAACCCTCATGAGGGGGCGGCCCTAGAGGTAGCCCCCCACATGCCCGGATGACTTCTTCATTTCATCCCTTGATGCAGCTCCTCCCATTTGATGATCTTGGCCACAGCCGCTTTCAGCGCCTCTTTTATTTGCATGTATCAGTCAGCTTTTGCGAGCCCTTCCCCGTGTGTAGGGGACATTTGGATGTATTTGTATCTCATGTACTAAAATCTTATTGTATAAGTCCTGACGGTTATTCCAGGCATAACATGTATGTGGGATCCATCATTCTATTTTTCTGGCTCCTATTTAAGCCAGCATATTCTTCATGGTTCGGTTCCTTGTTTACTAGACTTCCTATTCTTTGTACTTTATCTCGGCGGGCATAGGTATGCCTCCCCCGCCACCTTTAGCACAGGTACCGCTTCATAAACTAGAGACTTGTTGCACCTGTAAGTCTCGTCTCCTCAGGGTCTAGTCCTTTAGCACATTAGACTACCTTACATTTCTCTCTCTCAATTCCCTCTTGATGTCTAGTGATTGAGTTCTTACAACGTACTTCGGTCATACGATTTTCTCCTAACACTCGTACGTTGGGGGGAAATCTGTTACACCATTTTTTTGGTCATCTAACCTAGTATCATTAGATGAACCCAAGTACACCATGTAAGACCAATTTTACCCTAAGTAAAATTGCTTTCACCATGTGAAATAATATTTGTTTATATTTCCCGGTCATATTTAACCCAAAACAAGGAAATTAGCTAAATAAATCATTATTTATTTGATTGTTTCCTAGGAATAAGTTATTTAAATCATTATTTAAATAATATTCCTAGTTAAATTTGACTAATCATTTTTAAATAATTAAATAAATCATTATTTATTTAATTATATTCCCACCATCTCCCTAAAATAATAAATAAATCATTTATTTATTTATTGTTTATAAATAAAGGAATCGACCCAAGTCAAAAGACCTTTTCCCTCCAACAAATATAATAAAATATTCCTAAAGGGTGGTTCTAGAATTTGATTAATAATATTTTATTCATGCACCAAGTTCTAGATAACCCTAATATTTTGTTATAAATAGAAGGGTTTTCCCCATTCATTAGTCACCTTCCATTGCATTAGATCACTCTGGATCTATACCTGGTCACATTTTCCATTTTTGCCTTGTGAGCTCCCTTTGAGTTCTATGTTTGTCTGGGTTTTCTACACCAACAAGAGAGAGAAATTTTAGATCTGAAATGCTGAGGAATTTCAAGAACCCATCCCATTGAGGAGAACCAGAAAACACCTTTCTTGTTTTCCTCTCAGGTGCCCCCTTTTTAATATAATATAAAAATTCTTTCAAATACATTGTTCTTGTCTTGTCTATTGGATGCATGGAGCCACATTTTACTTTATCTGCTTAATGTCTTTTATGCTTAGATATGGATTTGTGCAACATTATTTGGATCATCTAATTGCAGATTTAAATATATTTGGCAGCCATAATCGATGTTAGGGCTATTTGTTATGCGTAGCTAAAGTGGTATTTTACGACGAAAGATTCATACTAACAATTATGAAAAGGTGATGTGGAAGGGTCATCATGGGGTGATTGGATGTGAGTGGATGGTGATGCATGAGTAGCAGGAAGTGATGGAGAAGTGGACATGGGAGGACAAGAAGATGGAATATCTTGCTGATGATGGCCTTGTGGAGTAGTGAAAATCTCATGGGAAATGAAGGTATCCCATGGAATATTATTTCGTTGGATTTGGTGCATAACCACCATCTTGATAAGTGAATGATGGAGAAGGCTCTACATTTTCTAATTATAGTCTCTCTTTTGCACAATGTATGCCATTTTGTCAATGCTTTGGTAAATATATTATGGTATATGCAACATCCTTACCCTAGTAAAATGCATGAGAAGATGGATATGGTATGAGTAAAGGCGGAAAACCTCCCTTCACAAGTGAAAATACTTCATGATTATCCTCATCATGGGTGCATATCTATCAAGCAGATGAGAAAAAGGGAATATGGACTTGTGATGATCTTTATACCTAGGCTTAAGATATGGTTCAAAATAACTCATGTCTAGGTTTGCTTGCTTGAACCACTTTTCTCCCACACTTGGTATCCCTGTAGCATCTGCAATGGCAGCAATGGAAATCTCAAAGGTGACTCCGAAAAGACTAACTTGTTTGTCATGTAAATTGATAATGAATAGTCTTGTTAGCTCCGGGTGGTTTTGGACTTGCTGCACTCTTTCACAAAATTCAAAGCAGCCTAAATGTTTGAAGCAGGAAACAATAAGAGGAGATGCCATGAGTTCCCTTGTATTGAGGGTTCAAATCTATTTATCTTGCCTCCCTTATGATAATGTATCATTGGCATTTGTGCCTTACCACCACTGTTTTCACCCTCAAACATTTTAAACTTCTGTTTTGGAAACCCTAAGGCTAATGTGAAATGAGATGAAGGGAGGGTATGAAATGGAAGCTTTGCAAATGAATGGAATGAGTGAGAATGAATGGAATGGATGTTGTGACAAGCAAGATGAATGGCAACCCTTAAACAATGTAATTTCCCTTGTTATGACTGATACTTTGTCTAGGAGGATGAAATAAGCATATAGATAGTGATCTCTGATTTATATACAGGGTTTGATTAGGGTTTCATTTCCATTGATTAAGAAATAACCAAATGGCATAAAAATAGGGCTTATGGAATGCACTTACCTCTTTAATATTTCTTGGATGATTGTGGCAAGAGTTTCAAGGTGATTTGAAGTGATTTGAGTGGTTAGAAGAGTGAGAAACCCTTTCTGTCCAAGCACACAACACCAAGGCTAAGGGTGCAACGCCAAGCTAAGCGTGCAGTGCCAGTTCTGAGCGCACAATGCCTTGGCAACTTCACAGGCTTTTGTTTGGGAAAGAGCGTAATGCTCCTCCAAGAGCACAACACCAGCTCCCAGGCACGCAACACCTTCAGAATTTGTATGGAGGAAAATTGTCTAGTGCGCAATGCCAACTCCCAAGCGCGCAGTGCCAAGCCAAACACGTAGTGCCAAGAAAATTTGCCCAAATTCTGCTTGCAAACTCACAAATTTTTGTCTCCTTGAAACTTCTAATGCTTTGCAAGACAACAATGACTCATATGAAATGTAAAATGGGATTTTATAGACTTGGTAATTTAATTTAAATTTGGAAATCCACTTTCTAATGTTTGAACCCCCTTTTCCCTTTCTCACTGATATTCTTTTACATTTTTTACTTGCAAGTTTGCTGAAGTCATGAAGTTGACTTTTATTTTTCTCTTTAAGGCATGACAAGTTCACTTTGACAACTTTGGGACTTTAATCACATAGGAGCATCTTCAAAATATTCTGTAGTTTCCACCATAAATCTCAACTCATCTTTTCCACCTTCTCTGGCCACCTTTCAAAACCCTAAGTGTTTTCAATCTTTACAACAATCATCATTGTTGTTTTCTAAGTTCTCTATAGCCCTTTCAAGTTCATTCATTTCTGTCCAGTTCACCTCACCTATTTCCATATTCATCAATATTTTATGATGGACTTTCTTCATGTTTGGCCTGGTGTGCTTCCTCCATGTCATTTTTTGTAAGTGATCACTTCTTTGGAATTCAAATGGACTAACCAGTTCATAACCCTAGTCATCTTCAAGACCAAGTGTTTCCTCTTTCCCTTGTTCTAAGTTGTTTTCATTCAGGAGTAGACAATCTACATCATTAGTACCTTCTGCTGATAAATCTTTCAACACTCCTACAGAAGTGCTAAATTTTTTCCATTTTTCTCACTTGCTGGTTCTGAACTGAGAAGATAATCCTCCTTGGAAGTTTTAGATCTTTCTTGAATAACCATGTCTTGACATTTCTATTACATCTGAGCCAGATTCTAGCAAAGGAAAAGCAGTGCCTGAAACATCCAAGGATGACCTTAAACAATGTAAAACCCCAATGACTTAGTGGGAGTATCCTTTGACCTGATTTTGGCTGAAATTTGGCTTGGAGATTTTCAAGTGAAAACAGAGTATTGTTATAGGTTATTATGCCCAAAGGGACATGGGAATGAGTTAGCTATAGGAAACCCTAGAGGGAAGGTGGAGTTTATGGACAGGGGAAAATAGGAAAATGAGGTTATAGGCAGGAAAGAAAGATGAAAATGGGAGACATAAGCCCACAATGAGTCTTTTAAGAGCAACAAGGTGGCTTTGGGAAGACCAACTAAGGAATAGTGAAAATAGGTTTATAAGGATAATGAAGGCAGTGAGATTTCTAAAACTCAATATATTCAAGGAACATTGTTTTAGAAAACTATAACCATCCTATAGTCATCTAAATATAGTGAAAAATACTGATGACTAACAGTTGCTCCACTTGGGGAGGGCAACTCCTTTAGGAGGTGTCAAGAACCTCATATATTTGATTTTGTAGATGAGATGCCTCACATGCTTGCTGATTTCCTTCATTTTACAATGATGATCTTGCTACTGTTCTTTGAAGATGTGATCTTACAATCTGAAAAACATGATTGCTTCAATATCAACTCTACCTACCCATCATACTTTTCCTAAAATTTTCTCTTCAGTTGGGTGCTTTTGGATTGGAAAACCCTGAACATCATCTTTTCTTTTGAAAGCACAAACTATTTACTTCTACCCTTATATCATCCAAAGGCTCAGATTATGCTGATGAGCTCTTTTATTCTCTACCTAGTATACTTATCTGTCAAGGTTAAATAGTTTGACAGATTTTTATTCTCTAATCTATTGACATAAAATTTAAAACATGACCAAATCAAGGTTGAGCAGTTTGGTTTGTCATGAGCCGTGGGATTTGAACAAACTGCACATAGATTTTATTTTTGTACCAGTGAAACTAGAAACTTGAGGGCTTATAATTTGGAACTTGTCACTCATCCCTCTTTTTTTCTTTGGTTCAAAATTTGAGCTTTAGGAACCAATATCTCTTCCTAACCTAGTCTACTGATAAGCCAAGTTTAAAATATTTGGAAAATATTCATTTTCTAACTTATTAGCAGAAATTTAAAACATGTTCAATCATGGTTAGACTGTATGACTGAACAAGACTTTCCTTTCTCAAAAGTAGTGGCATTTGGACTTGCACACTTTCAGAAATATTCTTTTTTGATACTGGGCTTTACCTATTCTTTTTATCTGCCCTCTTTTTCTTCTTTTCTTTGTTTTTGTGTTTTCATTTTTTTGATTTTTTACTCAAGCAATGTTATGTACAATGAATGAAACCTTAAACTAAGAACTTCAACAAAAATAGTGCTTGAGCATCCTGCCATTGACAACACCTCCAAATAACTCTGTTCCATCCATTTCTTGTAGGAAGAATGCATTTTTTCCTCTAACTGAATGGATGATGTATGGACCTTTCCACATATTTTCAAATTTTCCATGCTTGCCTTTGTCCTCTCTTTTTGAATCCCACTTCAGCACTTTGTCTCCAATCTGGAAATCATTTGTCTTGGTCCTCTTATCAAAAAGCTTCTTAATTCTCTCTTGTATTTCTTGTGTTTTGTTGTATACTTATTCCCTTGATTGCTGCAATATAATGGTTTGGTTCAACCTCCTTTACATATCATTCTCCTCTGATTGTACCTCTTGAACTAGCTTCATCACTGGAACTCCCAAGGATGTTGGAAAAATTGCATCCATGTCGTACACTAGCTAATAGGGAGACACATTAATTGATTTCTTGTGTGTTAATCTTGTAGGTTTTAACCCTATACAAAAATTAGCTACAAACGAATCTTAAAAATAGAAAATAAAAAATAGCGAGAGCATAAAACATAAAACAGATATACACAGAGATTTTCCCCTGGATCCCAAATCGGAACGACCAACTTGATTTTTCATTATATTCCTTTTATTGTTACAACACATATATATACATGTCGAAGCATACATAAATCCCAATCCATTAACCCTGGATTAGAACATAACTATAGTTCCCTTAACCAGATCTACAAAATACCAGGGGTTGAAAACCATCATGCCCCAAAACTATGTGCAAACCCATGCACAAAACCATGGGCGGGTCCGCCCACCAGAAAATAAGGACCAAATTTTTTTCCGGGGTAGACCCTAACAAGGGGGGCTACCTCCCCCCCTGTGACCCCCCCCGTACGTTGCGCCCAGTGCAACGTACAGGGGGGCATATCGCCCCCCCTGTTCCCCCCCCCGCGCGTAACTAGTCGTGGAAAGAATATAACACAAACCCAAAATTCTCCCACTTGTTGTTTTCTTTCCACAGGGGGCTACAAGAGAGCTGAGTCATTAGCCCAAATTTGCAACACCCATTGTTTCTCTACACCAAGAGAACTTCCGAGTGCTCACAGAATTTGTCAATTCATCTACAGCATTCTTCAAAGTGTCCACCTTTACCAGCAACACCCTTTTAGCCTCAATCATATATCTCACAAAGTGATATTGAACATCAATGAGCTTTGTCTTTGAATGATAAGTAGGGTTCTTAGCCATGAAAATTTCACTTTGGCTATCACAGTCTATCCTTATAACTTGCTGCACCAACCCCATACTTGAACACAATCTCTTCAACCAACTGCTTCCTTGCTTGCATGAGTGGCTGCCATGTATTCTGCCTCTGTAGTTGAAAGAGCCACTACAGACTGTCTTTTAATCATCCAACTAACTGCACCTCCAAATAGGCTAAACACATACCCACTTGTAGATCTTTTTTGGTCCAGATCTCCAGCCCAGTCAGCATCAACAAAACCACGAATGTCCAACACTCTTTCCAATCCTGGTCTTCCCTGGTAGCACAAGCCATAATCACTAGTGCCACACAAATATCTGAAAACCTGCTTCACTACTATCAAATGCTCCTTCCCTGGGTTTGACATAAACATACGCCGATACTCCCAGCTAAGTGGCTCTTGATGTGAGTCTGAGCACATACCATTGCATACGTAGGGCTACCTTTTGCCCTTACATGTGGAGACACGGGACATATCCTCCTCTTCTTCGCATGTCCTTTGGGACATTGTTCGATAAGACAACTTTGTACCTAAGAAGTAGAACATTCCTTGGTTTACTATCCATTTATATTGAACCTACCGAAATAACTTGTTCAAACATACTTCTACGGAGTTTAACCAGAGCTTCCTCTTTGCCCAGTCTCTCTTAATTTCCATGCCCAAAATATAGTTTGCAGCACCAAGATCCTTCATGTCGAATTTGGAGAACATTTGGGTCTTCAAATCTTGGATAATTTCTTTATCATTTCCAATCAACAACATATCATCCACATACAAGACCAAATAAATAACACGGTCACCAATTAATTTAAAATAAACACAATGATCCTCCTTGCTTCTGGTGAAGCCAAGTCCCCGTATATAGGTATCAAATTTTTGATACCACATCCTTGGTGACTGTTTTAACCCATATAGAGACTTATTTAACCTACATACCAGTTCTTTCTTCCCCTTCACCATAAAGCCTTTAGGTTGTTTCATGTAGATCTCCTCTTCTAGATCCCTGTGAAGAAATGTTGTCTTCACATCCATCTGCTCTACCTCAAAATCAAATGCAGTAGCAACATATAAAAGTAATCTAATAGAAGTAACTTTGGCAACAAGAGAGAAAATATCACAAAAATCAATTCCTGACACATGGGAATAACCTTTTTCTACCAACCGAGCTTTGTATTTCTCCACCTTGCCTTCTACATTCATCTTCTTCTTAAACACCCATTTTCTCCCAATGGGCTTTCTTCCAGCCGACAACTCCACCAGATCCCATGCCTCATTTTTATGCAAGGATGCCATTTCATCAACCATGGCCTCCTTCTAGAGTTTTCTATCCTCTAGATCTATTTCCTCCCTGACAGTTCTGGGATCATCATCAGTTATAGTTAAAGAAAAAGTTGAACAAAAAGCAGATGGACTATACCTTTCTGGTTGTCTCCATTCCCGAACTCATCTTCTCATAGCTGGAGTTTGTGGCTCTTCCTCTTCTGAGTCTTCTTCTGTTGTAGAGTATGATTCATCCTCCTTTAGCTCAAACTCTATCTTCATAGGTTCCTTTGGTAGGACTTCATGTTTAACAATATCTTTCACCTCTCTAAACACCACATCTCGACTGTACACAACCTTCTGTGTTTCTGGGTTCCAAAGCTTATAACCCTTTAAACCATCCTTATACCCAATAAAGATGCACCTTTCAGATTTATTATCCAACTTTCTCCTTTTCTCCTTTGGAACATGTACATATGCATCACATCCAAATACCCTTAGATGTGAAAGAGAGGGTTTTAACACAGTCCATACCTCATGTGAGTTTTATCTTCCAACGCTAATGAAGGTGATCTGTTAACTAAGTAACATGCAGTCTCCACTGCCTCTGCCCAGAATTCTTGTCCTAACCTGGTACCACTGAGCATGCTTCTTGCCTTTTCCATCAACGTTCTGTTCATTCTTTCTGCAACTTCGTTTTGCTGAGATGTGTATGGAGTAGTATTCTTCCGTGCTATACCACACTTCTTATAGAACTCTTCAAATTCCTTCTTGCAGAACTCCCCACCATTATCTATCCTCAGCACCTTTATCTTCTTCTCTGTTTGGTTTTCCACCAGAGCCTTAAATTCTTTAAATCTGTCAAAGACTTCAGATTTCTTCCTCAAGAAATATATCCATTTTTCCTTTGAGCAGTCATCTATGAATGAAACATAGTACACAGAATTACCCAGTGATGGAACCGACACAGGTCCAAACACATCACTGTGCACAAGCTCTAATACCTTGTTCGCCCTCTTAGCACTAGAAGGAAAACTCACCCGATTCTGCTTCCCATACACACAATGTTCACAGAAATCGAAATCCAGAGAGTTATTGGACATACCTTCTACCATACCATTTCCATGCAGTATCCGAAGGCCCTTCTCTCCAATATGTCCAAGCCTTTGATGCCATAGCATGGTCTTTTCTCCAGAGACCGCTAGGTTTTCCGCTCCACTTTCGGGAACCACAGAACTATTGCACCCATCAATAACAGTGGTGCCCTGAAGATTGTATAGAGTTCCAATGCAAACTCCCCACATTAATACCAGTGCTCCCCGAACCATCTTACATGTATCTTTCTTGAACACTGTTTTTACACCTGCATCATCCATCTTGCTTATATAAATTAGATTCCTGGCCAATGCAGGAATGTGCAGAACACTTCCTAGTGTTCTAATCCTTCCACCTTCGCTGTAGCTTCCCTAGATACATTCAACAATACTAAATCTGAGACACACAACCATATTGTGCTCTTTGCCTTCTGATACAGCTTCTTCCAGTCTTCATCTGACATTGTCGTTGGTTTAGTACCCGGATCTACCGTGATCCATTGATCTTTATCCACTAGCAGATCCTCCATCTTGAGCTTCCATAAATCAAAACTCTGACCATTAAATTTCTCGATATTTATCTTCTTGCCGCTCGCCATCTTCTTTCACCGCAAGAATTGATCCCGCAAATCTCCCACTGAACAGGGTCTACCTCAGGCCCGAGAAAAAAACCCCTCAGCAGCAAAGGCGTCCCCTTGAAGCCGAAACTGCTTTGATACCAAATGTAGGTTTTAACCATGTACAGAAATTAGCTGCAAATGAATCTTAAAAATAGAAAATAAAAAATAGCGAGAGAATAAAACATAAAACAGATATACACAGAGATTTTCCCCTAGATCCAAAATCGGGACGACCAGCTTGATTTTTCATTATATTCCTTTTAGTGTTACAACACATATATATACATGCCGAAGCATACATAAACCCCAATCCATTAACCCTGGATTAGAACATAACCGTAGTTCCCTTGACCGGATCTACAAAATACCAGGGGCCGAAAACCATCATGCCCCAAAACCATGTGCAAACCCATACACAAAACCATGGGCGGAGTCCTTACGGAAAATAAGGATGAAATTTTTTTTTTAAAATGCATGGAGACCATACTGACGGGGAGACTCCTTCCCTATTTTGAGTATGTTGCACCCCAGCATAAACGTGCGGGAAGGCTAGCCCACAGCCTTTACGCATAACTAGTCGTGGAAAGAATATAACACAAAACCAACAAATCTGTCTACCCATAGTGCATGCACTAATTTGTTGTGCCATGAATTTTTGTTCTCTTCCAACAATTTCTTGATGATGTTTACCAAACGTTTGTTAGAGGACTCAACCAACCCATTACCTTGAGGGTAATAAGATGTAGAATGCCCTAATGTAATGTGATATTTGTGGAAAAAGTCCACCATTCTCTTGGATTTAAAATAAGTTGCATTATCAATGATGTTTTTTCTTGGACAACCAAATGTAGACAAGATGTGATTTTCAATGAATTTGATGATGACTGAGACAGTGGAATTCCTTGAAGGGATGGCCTCTATCCATTTGGTAATATAGTCAGTTGCGGTGAGGATCCATTTGTGTTGGGAAGAAGAGGCAGGGTGTATTTATCTAATGAAATCCAAACCCCATTGTTGAAAATGAGCTTCAACACTGATAGGTTGCAAATGCAAAGGCAGTAGTTTTCTCTTTCCCTCAAAGATTTGGCATTTATGGCAGGTCACTACTAGCTTGTGGATATCAGGGAAAATAACTGTGGGCCAATAGAAACCAGCTCTAAATATTTTTTTGGCAGTGTTTTTCCAATAGAGATGACCTCCACACTCTCCTTCATGAAACTCATGCATGATTCTATCTGCATCATCTTCAAGTAAACATTTAAGCAAGATACCAACATAAATTTTCCAATATAAAGATTTATCTAGAATGCAAAAATTTACAGCTTTTAGTTTCAAGAATCTGGCCTTTGTCTTTGACAAACTAGGAGCATTTAGATTAAAAAGCACATATAATATATCAACATACCAGAGTGAGTTCAGAAATGCTTCTTCAATAGGTGGAGTTGCCAACTCCTCTTGTTCATCTAAGGAATGTATCATGTTTATGTCCATTGCTTGAAATTTTGCTTCAACCATCAGTTTGGCCAGTCCTTGCCCTTTGATCAGATTAGTGGGCTTGATTTCTAGATCATACTTTAAGATGAAAACAATCCACTTACCTCTTTTACCATCAGGATCCTGAGTTAGTATGTCCTTAACAACTACATCAGGAACAAAAGCAATGACATGTGAATACAAGATGTAAACTCTGAAATATTTTAAGACTTTGATTAAGGCAAAATCTTGTTTCTCCATAGTGTTATATTTCATAGGTGCATCTTTTAGTGCCTTGCTGAAGAAAGCTATGGGTTGTTCTTGTCCCATTATGTTCTTTTGGAGCAATACTGCAGCAATTGTGTGATCTGATGCAAATGAGAAGATTAAGAAGTCCTTGGTAAAGTTAGGGTTGATTAGAACTGGTGTTTGGGTAAGTGTTTGTTTTACTATTTCAAAGGATTGATTTTCTTCTATGGTCCATTTGATTCCTATTTCTCTTTTTCAGCATGTTTGTAATGTTTCTTAGGAGTTCTGCAAGGTTTGGTATGTGTTAGCCACCTATAAATTTTTTGACAAGCAAACACGTGGCTAAATTGTTCTTAAGCCTTCAAGGAATACATTTCCTCTGAAAACATATCATCCTTGAAGCCTCCTTGTGTCTTTTTTCCTTTAAACAATCTTCACTACTGTTTCCATGAGAAAGCCCTGCTGTTTTGTGAAGAAGAATACTAAAAAAGGCCGCCATCTGCCCATTTTGTCCCCTCCAAACCCCACTTTTCATCTCCTTTTTCCCCTTTTAGATCCTCACCTAAATCCCCCATTAATCCTATAAATCATCCTAACTCCCCTTTAAACCTTACAAACACCCTTTGTTTGGCTTAAAAATCCCTTTTTCCCTCTACCGAAAACCTCTTTTAAGCCTTAAAAAACCCTCTTTTTGGCTTAAAAACACCCCATTTGCATTTAAGGCTTAAGCCCCTTTCGGCTAGCCCCTTAACCACTTCCCCACCATGTAACCGAGCGCTGGGACCAAGCGCTAAGGCCCCAAGCACTTATCGCAATCGGAACGTTCAATGGGCACATTTTCCTCCGTTCCTTGCGTTTTTCCGATGCGAGAAATTTTGGTCTATAGACTGCGGGTGCGTTCTCGACCGTTGATATTTCAAAGATCGAACTGTCAGCGCTAATCCTACATGCCCCATCACTGCTCTACATTCACCCCTTCGATTGCACCTGAGCCGTCGATCTGTCTCCAGATCCAACAGCTATCGCGTAATCGCTCATCGCCAATCGCATCGCATCCGAACCCTCCCGATTGGCGAGCCCTGATTGAATCCTGGCCATTCATCCGTTCGGATCAAACGGTCCAGATTTCATCGCTCCCCACTCACTGCACCCACCTTTCTCCCCTTCTGATTGGATCTCCGCCGTTAATCCCGTTAGATCCAACGGTCCACCTTTCTCCCACCCATTAACCTGACCCTCTGCCTTCGTGGTCCATCTGAAGATCTTGACCGTCCATCCTATAGATCTGACGGCCGGGACCAAACCCGCCTTTGACTATTCTCCGCTTAACCGACCACGCATCTTTCCATATCACGCTGCCACCTGCGCCGTCTGATCTTTTACCCCTCCATCTAACGGTTGAGACCCATATCTCGTGATTTTAGTGTCTGAGGGTTAACAATTTAAATTTACGCGATGTAAGCGGTTTTGTAGTGCCACGTGTCAAGCAGCGACCTATATTGTGTTTTTTCAGAGTTTTTTCAAAACCGCCCAAAGGCCACGCGATACCAGTGATTTTCCCGTCCAAAACTCCCTTCCTCCTTTTTGTTCCCGCAACCTCCATAATCAATCTCGACCGTTCGATGATCTAGATCAACGACGTACATTGTGTCGCACATTTCCACCATATTTCTTCATCGGAACCTCTATTTACTTCAACATTCAATCTCCGCCGTTGGTCTCCTACTAAGATCCAACGGCTCACAGTTAATTGCCCTCTGCCCATGCCAGGTCCCACTTCATAGGCTCCGTCTTCATTCATTTTCACCGATTTTCTGTGTATTCGCCCAAAGTTAAAACTTTGGTGTTTTAACACTAAAGTATTATTTTTCCGTCCAACTCACTATTAACACCTCCATTTGTGATACTAATCGTTGGTCACAGTCTGTCCCTCTAATCCAACGGTTTGCGACCTCTCTTACCCCAAATATTCAACATGTCATTCCTTCCACCATTCTGCAGTGTCTTTCACCTATTTTCACTGCATCCACCATTTCCGCCACTGCCTTCACAGGCCTCCACAGCATTCCTCCGCCACCTCCCCTGGATTTTTTAATGAGTTTATTGCATTGTGCAGGGTATATGGAGTGGTAAATTCACTCTTTTTTCCATAGTCATAGCCACTATGATTCAAAACGTAGAGAGGCCATTACATAACAAGAAAACTATATCAACAGAGACGAATTAAGGGGTTAAAGCCCGTAATTGAATATTTAATGCTTTAATCCTTATTCAAAGGAAGAAGACGTAGTTTTAAGACCAAAGAGAACATTAAACAAGCCATATCTGTGTTTAATGCCAGCAGAATGTATTTTCTCAGAAAGTACACCTTCCAACAGAAGTCTCCATGCCTCCTCGAGCTCTTAAAAGCCATTTCACTGACAGAAGCTTCTTAAGACTGTCAGGACAACAATAATGGAAGCATGGAGAAACCTGCAAACTTTCTATCCATGTCATTTATTCCAGAAGGCTACACACAGTACCAGACAACTAGAAGAACTTCAAAGAACACATCTGAGGTCAATATCAACCTGAAAAAGACTCCCAGACCATACTACAAAGTGCATACAACCATGCAGAGCCATTAAGAAAGATGGGCATGAAACATTGCCTCCACTCTGTCTTAATGAGTCGATTTAATTCACATCTACTCCTACTATTACTCATTCTCCTATAAGAACCCCTGAAGAACATATTGTAAAGGCTGTTGTTGTTGTTGTTGTTGTTGTTGTTGTTAGAGGGATTCATTCGACTATTAGAACAGTTGTTGGGGGAAGTAGCAGAGTAGTTTGTAATTTAGTAGGCTGGGAGGAGAAGTTTGGACTGTATTAGCCATTGAGCTCAGTGTATGTGACTAGTTTTGAACATCAATTAATCAAGCAAATTTCACAGGATCCTGGTCTATATTACGGGTGATGTTTCTCTTATTGCATTGTCTTATTTCATTTTAATCATACTATCCATTTATTCTCTGATAAGAATCAGTAAATCAGGCTTAAGATATACCCCTACATGGTACCTTAATGTCCACTCCTCTTCTTATCCTTGATGTTTTTTGTTGATAGTGAATCTAAGAGCGAATTCATGCAATTTGACCAGTTAAATATGTTGGTCCAGCCCATGCTTACTGATGTGTGAATTCGGGGTTCGTTGCTTAGATGTTTCGGTTGGGTTTAATCTGGAAGAATTGGGATACCGAGGATTTAGTGTAAGCCCTGTCCACTGGGGTCCTTTTCCAACAGATTGGCCTTTCAAAATCCCTTGAGCTGGTGTCAAAGCATTGAAGGTTAAAAGCCCTTCTCTGATCTTAGGCCCTGTTCTATGTTAAATCTTAACTCTATTTTTCTCTTGGAATATGTTGAAGCAGATCTCGAGTTAGATGATCTCTTGTATGATCTTAAGCTGCCCTTTGTGTATCTCCATTTCACTCCTTATTGTCCCATTATACCATCTATCTAGAAGATCCTTTAGTATAGATGACTTGCCCTTTAGAAGCCTTGGCTAGTTTTTTTGCAAGTAATTCCCTTTCATGACTCCATAGCCCAATGGATGGCACATTCCTAACCTATCCTCTTTTACTGAAACATCCTACTGCTTTTCTCCTGTCATTCCATAACCTTCTCACTTAATGATCTCTGACCAACCCAACAACCAATCAAATCATTTTAAACCCCCCTTTGTGCTTCATACCTAGCCTAATACCTCATTTTGAGCTTTCAAGGATATGTCATTCTTTGTTTTTTTATGGAGAGATCCCTCTCCAGATCCAGGAGGGCTAGATCCTAGGATCCCAAAGTGGTTATGATGTTGTCTAGTCTTTTGGTCTTGCCAATCTGGCCAAAATGCTAGAACCCTAACATAATGGTGAATCCACTGGGGAACAACTCAGACCAATGCCTTTAGATTGGTATTTCATTGTTGATGGTGGACAACAGCTCACTTCAAACAGTCAATTCATCCACCTGGCGACTCCACACTCCATAACTCCTAAAAGACCAAATGACTCCACTGGTAGAAGACCCTGAACTGGTTGAGAAGATGCAGTGACTTCTTTGTACAAAAATGGATCCAAGCATGGACAGAGATGCAAAGCTAGATGCTTTGTCAGACAGATTAAACAAAATAGTAAACATGTTTGGTGAATTAATAGTAAAGGTGTATGAGGCTAATTTAAATGCAAATGTTGATTATTTAGAGCAGTGCGTGCCTTTTCCAAAACAAGAACAAACTCAAGACCTAGACAATTAGCAAGACATATATGATGCTCAAGAGTCTATAGAAGATGAAGAGGAAAGTGATCAGGAGATGCCTGATTTCCTACCTATGTCTTGTACTATGCTGACTAGAGAATATCACGACCTAATGGAGAAGGCCGATAGGAAATGCTGCTTTGAGGAAACAAGAGACCACATAGAAGATGCAGAATCTGATGTGGAAGAAGAAAGAGATCATGAAACATCAGGAAATCCTCAGAGTTTCCCTGCTAGCACAAGTGAAGATTCCACAAAAGAGGCTCAAGAAGATATCCAGCCTCCAGATCAGTTAGTACAAGAAACAAAGGACTGTTGTTCTTCTATCTATGTTAAAAAAGAAATTCCTCCGTTGACAGAAGAAGAGATGGACCGAATATTAAACACACAGTCCACCTCTGAGATCTTTTATAGAACAGATATGCTTGCTCGTTCATCTAATGAGTTTGATGATACAGATTTAGAAGACTCCTCTGTGGATCAGAACGAAGAAAGACTTGCTGAGAATCCGACAGGTTGGATTGGTAACATTACTTACAGTTATGATTTTCCTATTGATGATCTATTTTATGATGATTATTTCCAAAGGGAAGCTGAGCTTGCAGGACCATCATCAAAAGATTCATGGGAGGAAGATCAGGGCCAGCAACTTCAGAGAAGTAATGAACCAAGTCAACCTATATATGATACTGATGGGGAAAGTTATGAAAGTATAGTAATAGATGAAGATTCATTGAATCTTCACTCTGTTACACCTCAGATCATCAGTAGCAATATGCATATGAATGGAGATCAGCAGCCTTTCATCCTAAAGGATGAGGGGGAAAATTAAGAAGAGATTTTAAGCATGATGAAAACAAGGAGCATTCTCTTGAAAAGGAGGAAGTAATAGAACAAACCCCTGCTCAAGAATACATGGATCTTTTCACAGAGCTCAGCCCACCAGAGCAGTATATATCAGAGCTCCAAGAGGACACAACTACAATATATGATGAGTCCTCCAGTTCAGATGATGAAGAAGATGAGGGAGATTCTATTTCTCAAGAGAGTCTAGCTCTTGATCCAGTGGAAGAAGGAGAAATCCTGGTTGAAACCTGCCTGCCAATTATTCACAACCAGGTATCATTTTATGATCCTTATGTTCATTTCCTACTAACACTTAAAGAAGGATCAGAGGTCATTTTGAGCAGCATGTTGCAGACAACAAGAGACATTTCAACAGCTACTGCTAAGAAACAAAGAGAATGGGAGTGGCCTTGCTTATCTAGCATGCTCAAATAATTGAGCAAAAAAGACCAGTCCTGGGATCATTTGATGGACTGGATGCATTGGAAGAGAATGTTTGTAAGCTAGACTTGTAAATATTTCAAGTTAGAGTAGGGTAGGTAGGAAATCTAAAAAAGGCTCAATCTCTGAGCACTTAGTTAGTTGTTTTTATTTCTCCAAAGTCCAGCAAGCTAGACAGTCCAATCCTGGCTTGAATTTTTTTCAATTTCTGTCTTAGAATGTAGAGAAGAAGTCTGTAGTTTAATCCTAGCAGATAATAGTTTAGGTAGAGAAACTATGAGGCCAACAGTCTAATCTAGTCTCATGGAGTAATAAGGGTAGCAGTAGAATAGGTTTATTTTCCTGTTTGTAAAAAAATTGATGATGTAAAGGGTCTGCAAGTCTAAATGCACCCAGAAGAAAAATGTTAGGACTATAGTATGGGTAGTTAGTTGTTTGGGAGAGAATTTATGTTGATATAATGTCTTCATGATTTGTGGCAGCTGATCCAGGAAAGAAAATGGATGTGTCAAGTACCAGGAATCTGGCCTACTCCAAAGATTATTTTCTGAATTCTTGACACCTTCAAGAAGATGCCATCCCCATGTGGAGCCACCGTTAGCCACCTATAAATTTTTTGACAAGAAAACAAGTGGCTAAATTGTTCTTAAGCCTTCAAGGAATACATTTCCTCTGAAAACATATCATCTTTGAAGCCTCCTTGTGTCTTTTTTCCTTTGAAAAATATTCACTGCTGTTTCCATGAGAAAGCCCTGCTGTTTTGTGAAGAAGAATACTAAAAAAGGCCTCCATCTGCCCATTTTGTCCCCTCCAAACCCCACTTTTCATCTCCTTTTTTCCCTTTTAGATCCTCACCTAAATCCCCCATTAATCCTCTAAATCATCCTAACTCCATTTTAAACCTTACAAACACCCTTTGTTTGGCTTAAAATCCCTTTTTCCCTCTACCGAAAACCCCTTTTAAGCCTTAAAAAACCCTCTTTTTGGCTTAAAAACACCCCATTTGCATTTAAGGCTCAAGCCCCTTTCAGCCAGCCCCTTAACCACTTCCCCACCACGTAATCAAGCACCGAGACCAAGCGCTAAGGCCCCGAGTGCTTATCGCAATCGGAACGTTCAATGGGCTTATTTTCCTTCGTTCCTTGCATTTTTCCAATGCGAGAAATTTTGGTCTATAGACCGCAGGCACATTCTCGACCGTTGATCTTTCAAAGATCAGATGGTCAGCGCTAATCCTGCACACCCCATTGCCGCTCTACGTTCACCCCTCCGATTGCACCTGATCCGTCGATCTATCTCTAGATCCAACGACTATCGCGTAATTGCTCGCCGTCAATCACGCTAATCACATCGCATCTGACCCCTCCCGATTGGCGAGCCCCGATTGAATCTTGGCCGTTCAACCATTCAGATCCAATGGTCCAGATTTCATCGCTCCCCGCTCACTGCACCCACCTTTCTCCCCTTCCGATTGGATCTCCGTCGTTAATCCCGTTAGATCCAACAGTCCACCTTTCTCCCGCCCATTAACTTGACCCTCTGCCTTCGCGGTCCATCTGAAGATCTTGACCGTCCATCTTATAGATCTGACGGCCAAGATCAAACCCGCCTTTGACTATTCCCAGCTTAACCGACCGCGCATCTTTCCATATCGCGCTGCGACCTGCGCCGTCCAATATTTTACCCCTCCATATAACAGCTGAGACCCATATCCCGTGATTTTAGTGTCCGAGGGTTAACAATTTAAATTTACGCGATGTAAGCAGTTTTGTAGTGCCACGTGTTAAGCAGCGACCTATATCACGTTTTTTCAGAGTTTTTCAAAACTGCCCAAAGGCCATGCGATACCAGTGGTTTTTCTGTCCAAAACCACCTTCCTCCTTTTTGTTCCCGCAACCTCCATAATCAATCTCGACCGTCCGATGATCTAGATCAATGGCCTACATTGTGTCACGCATTTCAACCATATTTCTTCATTGTAACCTCTATTAACTTCAACAGTCAATCTCCGCCATTGATCTCCTCCTGAGATCCAACAACTCACAGTTAATCGCCCTCCGCCCATGCCGGGTCCCACTTCATAGGCTCCGCCTTCATTAATTTTCACTGATTTTCTGTGTATTTTCCCAAAGTTAAAACTTTGGTGTTTTAACATTAAAGTGTTATTTTTTAGTCCAACTCACTATTAACACCTCCATCTGCGATCCTAATCGTTGGTCACAGTCTGTCCCTCTAATCCAACGGTCTGCGACCTCTCTTACCCCAAATCTTCAACAAGTCATTACTTCCACCATTTTGTAGTGTTTTTCACCTATTTTCACCGCATCCACCATTTCCGCCACCGCCTTCACAAGCCTCCACAACATTCCTCCGCCACCTCCCCTGGATTTTTTAATGATTTTATTGCATTGTGCAGGGTATACGGAGTGGTAAATTCACTCTGTTTTCCATAATCGCAACCACTGTGATTCAAAACGAAGAGAGGCCATTACAGCAGCAGAAAAGTGTATCACCAAAGACATATTAAGGGGTTAAAGCCCGTAATTGAATATTAAATTCTTTAATCCTTATTCAAAGGAAGAAGATGCAGTTTGAAGACTAAAGAGCACATAAAACAAGCCATATATGTGTTTAATGTCAGCTGAGCGTATTTTCTCAGAAAGTGCACCTTCCGAAAAAAGTCTCCATGCCTCCTCGAGCTCTTAAAAGCCATTTCACTGACAGAAGCTTCGTAAGACTGTCAGGACAGCAGTAATGGAAGCATGGAGAAACCTGCAGACTTTCTATCCATGTCATTTATTCCAGAAGTCTACACAGAGTACCAGACAGCCAGAAGAACTTCAAAGAACACATCTGAGTTCAATATCGACCTGACAAAGACTCCCAGACCATAATACAAAGTACATACAGCGATGCAAATCCATTAAGCAGGATGGGCACGAAACACTGCCTCAACTCTGTCTTAATGAGTCGATTTAATTCACATCTACTCCTGCTATTACTCATTCTCCTATAAGAACCCCTAAAGAACATATTTTAAAGGTTGTTGTTGTTGTTGTTGTTGTTAGAGGGATTCATTCGACTGTTAGAACAGTTGTTGGGGGAAGTAGCAGAGTACTTTGTAATTTAGTAGGCTTGGAGGAGAAGTTTGGACTGTATTAGCCATTGATCTTAGTGTATGTGACTGGTTTTTCACATCAATTAATCAAGAAAATTTCACAGGATCCTGGTCTATATTACGGGTGATGTTTCTCTTATTGCATTGTCTTATTTCATTTTAATCATACTTTCCATTTATTCTCTGATAAGAATCAGTAAATCAGGCTTAAGATATACCCCTACATGGTACCTTAATGCCCACTGCTCTTCTTATCCTTGATGTTTTCTGCTGATAGTGAATCTAAGAGCGAATTCATGCAATTTGACTAGTAAAAGATGTTGGTCTAGCCCATGCTTACTGATGTGTGAATTCGGGGTTTGTTGCTTAGATGTTTCGGTTGGGTTTAAGTTGGAAGAATTGGGATACCGAGGATTTAGTGTAAGCCCTGTCCACTGGGGTCCTTTTCCAACACATTGGCCTTTCAAAATCCCTTGAGCTGGTGTCAAAGCATTGAAGGTTAAAAGCCCTTCCTGATCTTAGGCCCTGTTCTATGTTAAATCTTAGCTCTGTTTTTCTCTTAGAATATGTTGAAGCAGATATGGAGTTAGATGATCTCTAGTATGATCTTAAGCTACCCTTTGTGTATCTCCATTTCACTCCTTATTTTCCCATTCCACCATCTATCTAGAAGATCCTTTAGTATAGATGACTTGCCCTTTGGAAGCCTTGGCTAGTTGATTTGCAAGTAATTCCATTTCATGACTCCATAGCCCAATGGATGACACATTCCTAACCTATCCTCTTTTACCGAAGCATCCTACTGCTTTGCTCCTTTCATTCCATAAACTTCTCAGTTAATGATCTCTTACCAACCCAACAACCAACCAAATCATTTTAAACCCCCCTTTGTGCTTCATACCTAGCCTAATATCTCATTTTGAGCTTTCAAAGATATGTCATTCTTTGTTTGTTTTGGAGAGATCCCTCTCCAGATCCAGGAGGGCTAGATCCTAGGATCCCAAAGTGTTTATGATGTTGTTTGGTCTTTTGGTCTTGCCAATCTGGCCAAAACACTGGAACCCCAACAGTATGAACCTTCTTAAGAAGTTGATCTTTCTAATGAAATATTGCAACTCTTTGATGTTTCTAGGGTGGATGATCTACAATATTCCCTCAATCTTATTTGGGTCTATCTTAATCCCTTCTTCAGATATGATATGGCCTAAAAGTTTCCCTTCATGAAGGCCAAACACATTTTTCTTGGGATTCAAAGACAAACCATACTTTCTACACTTTTCAAAGACCTTTCTTAAGTGATCTAGGTGTTCTTCATCGGTTTTTGAGTAAACAGTGATGTCATCAAGGTATATCACAATGAAGTAACCTATATTATGCAGATAAACTGCATATTTTCACCATTTGTGGATCTGTGGGTTATGGGCCCACGATCTCAGAAAAATAATTCACTATCGAGCAACAAAACTGTTGAGATATTCTCGATTACTCCCATGTATCCATACTCATTATCATACCAAGAAATAAGTTTCACAAATGTAGAATTCAAGGCTATACCAGCCTTAGCATAAAAAATACTCGACCTTGCACCACCTACGGAATCATTCGAAACAATGTCTTCATCAGTGTACCGAAGAATTCCATAAGGTGAAGTCACCCTGACAATGATCTTGTGATCATCGACAACGGGTTGGGCATTGCCCATCCGATAATGATGTTCATCTGAGCTTGGTGCTACAAAATGATAATTTCCCAAACCAATACATTGCTTTGGATCTCCTCTGCGATGCACTTGGTTTTCCCTGATGGCAGTTCGAAGCGAATGCACTACACTTTCCACACACCTAAACACATAAATACTAACAAAAACACCAAAAAACGTTCCAACTGATACATTTGCAAACAACCCATCGACTGTCCAACTCTATTTGCGATATCTATTGATCTGAATTGGCACCTCGATTGGATGGTTCCGAGGCTTTTACTCCATATACGTTACAGTGATTCCAACTACCCTCAACGCCGCTTGACTAGATACGCATACACAACGTCCACAATTCTTAATCCACCTGAATTAACGATAATAGCAGACCCAACGAATAGCCAATTCTATTGGTTATGATTAACAAAACTTTTAGCGAAGGGTGTTTTTGGAATTTCGATGCAAAGATATAACATATGATTTTTTAACACTGTATACAAACCAAAAATTACCATTAGATCACCATCGATCCTTATAGTGATGGATGGTTGATCAGTTACTCACAACATGGAATTTAGCTCATAATCTAAACTATAAATAAGCAATACTCAAACACACAGAAATCCACATAATATGTATTTCAATTATATACAAAATTCACTTACAGTCTAAGGCATCTCAGCCTTAGTCAGAAATTCTCCTGCCGTTACATTGTATTCTCCCCACGCTCTCTCTACTTCATACCACACCGACTCTTTATATAGAAATTTGAAAAGTGTGGATCATGTAAGATCCACGATTTTTCTCCCTAAATAGCTCAACCAAACCCCGAACTCTCTCGTTATGCATACATGGCAGATAATTAAATTAATTAAACCCTATCATTTCCATGAATTTAGTTCTGTTTTAACAAAATTTGCCCTGGTTTACAATGACTGTTCACGTTTTCTCCTTTCACAGCTTTGGATTTTGATTTTAATGAAAGTGCCCGGATGCTCCTGCATTAGACTCTCGAGGTAAAAAAATTCTTATGACCTCCTGGTCATATATCTTCTTCATCTGTTAGCAATTCTACCCATATTCTCTATGGAATTTCTCTTTGTTATCTTCTTGTAACAACATTATTGAATAATTCTACCCACATCCTCTATGGAATTTCCCTTTGTGAGCTGCAACAAAACCTATGCAATAGCAAGTCCTCCCTGCTACCAGATACTTCAACAAGATTCTCTCCTCTGAGCTTAGTCTTTCGGCATCTCTCTGGTTCTCTCCTCTGGAACCATTTGAGCACTTCTGCTCTAGGCTGCTGCAATATTCTCACCTTCCTCTGCTGCTACCTTCACAAAATATAAAAACACAAGCTTTAAAAATCTTTAGCATAACTATACCTCTTCTTCTTCGCAGGAAATCCTTTCTCTGCTCTGATACCACTTTGATGTAGATAAACTGCATATTTTCACCATTCGTGGATCTGTGGGTTATGGGCCCACGATCTAAGAAAAATAATTCACTATCGAGCAAAAAAATTGTTGAGATATTCTCGATTACTCCCATGTATCCATACTCATTGTCATACCAAGAAACAAGTTTCACAAATGGAGAATTCAAGGCTATACCAACCTTAGCATAAAAAATACTCAACCTTGCATCGCCTACGAAATCATTCGAAACAACGTCTTCATCACTGTACCCAAGAGTGCCATGAGGGGAAGTCACCCTAACAGTGATCTTGTGATCATCGGAAACAGGTTGGGAATTGCTCGTCCCATAATGATGTTTATCTGAGCCTAGTGCTACAACATGATAATTTTCCAAACCAATACATTGCTTTGGATCTCTTCTGTGATGCACTTGGTTTGCCTTGATGGCAGTTCGAAGTGAATGCACTACACTTGCCAGACACCCAAACACAAAAATACTAACAAAAATGCCAAAAAACGTTCCAGCCGATACATTTGCAGACAACCCATCGACTGTCCAACTCTATTTGCGATATCTATTGATCTGAATTGGCACCTTGATCGGATGGTTCCGAGGCTTTTACTCCATATACATTACAGTGATTCCAACTACCCTCAACGCCGCTTGACTAGATACGCATACACAATGTTCACAGTTCTTAATCCACCTAAATTAACAATAGTGGCAGACCCAACGAATAGCCAATTCTATTGGTTATGATTAACAAAACTTCCAGCGAAGGGCGTTTTTGGAATTTCGATGCGAAGATCTAACATATGCTTTTTTAACACTGTATACGAACCAGAAATTACCATTAGATCACCATCGATCCTTATAGTGATCGATGGTCGATTAGTAACTCACAACACAGAATTTAGATCATAATCTAAACTATAAATAAACAATACTCAAATGCACATAAATCCACATAATATGTATTTCAATTATATACAAAATTCGCTTACAGTCTAAGGCATCTCAGCCTTAGTCAGAAATTCTCTTGTGGTTACATTGTATTCTCCCCATGCTCTCTCTACTTCATACCACACAGACTCTTTATATAAAAATTTGAAAAGATTGGATCATGTAAGATCCATGATTTTTCTCCCTAAATTGCTCAACTAAACCCCTAAATCTTTCGTTATGCATACATGGCAGATAATTAAATTAATTAAACCTTATCAGTTCCATGAATTTAGTTATGTTTTAACAAACTTTGCCCCGGTTTACAATGATTGTTCATGTTTTCTCCTTTCACAACTTTGGATTCTGATTTTAATGAAAGTGCTCGGATGTTCCTGCATCATTATCTCTTCGGAAAAATAAATGTCCACGGATCTTTGAAAAGTGGCCCCAACATTCATTAACCCAAAAGGCATTTGACATACATGAAGGTGCCCCAAGGTGTAGTGAAGGTGGTTTTGTGCTGATCATCTGGATGTACTAGCACCTTATTATACCCTGAAAAACCATCAAGCAAGGATATTCTTTTGGAACCTACTACCCTTTGCAGTATATGATCCATCTTAGGTAAAGGGTAGTTGTCTTTCAGGAAGGCCTTGTTTAAATTTCTGAAGTCTATGCATAGCCTAATTTCCCCTGTTTGCTTCCTCACTGATACAAGATTTGATACCCATTCTGAGTACCTGAGTGGGATTATTATTCCAGCATCATACATATTTTTAATTTCTTTCTTAACTAGAGGCATTAGGACATGGTTTATCTTACACAATTTCTTCTTGAATGGTTTCTGGTTCTCCTTGAGAGGAATCTTATGCTGAATGATGTCTGTATCATAGGACTTCAAGTCCTCATAGCCCCATGCAAACACATCTTTAAATTTCTTTAAAAGCTCAATGTATTTCTGTTTTATAAGAGTTGGTAGTGTTTTAGAGAGCTTTATCATTTTAGGTTCCTCTTCACTCCCTATGTTGCATTCTTCTACATCTGTTTTGGTGGATTCCATTTTAGGCTTCCTAGCAACATCATTGAAATCAAACAATTCTTCTAAGGGGGAAAGTCCTCTTGGAAATAGGTTGTCTTTGCATTGCAATACCTCAAGGTCTCTTTTGTCTGAATATTCACACAATTCTGCCTCATGAGGGTGTTCTAGCAGATTTACATCAACAACATAAGATGGCTCTGTTTTGTGTGTTTGTTCCTTAGTAGAGCACTCCTCTTCATGGTCTGAGTTCGGTTTTGGCATTTATAATTCATTTTTGGATTATAAGAAGTCTTCAATATGTTTTTCACCTTCAAAAACTTTCCAATAATCTATATTATCAGGGAATGTTGGTCTTCTTTTGACCTTTACCGTGTATTTTTCATTGGCATGAGGAAGTTGGCAAGTACTGGCAGCAAAGGCTAGTTCATTTGCAAGGCTGTTTTGAGTTCTGGGATAGAGGTAAGTTCGTATTTTTCAATTTTTTTTAGGAGGTCTAAGTTAGGATTTCTACATTCTCTTAGCCTAGGATTTTGGGCTAAATATTCTCCTTTGATTTTCCTAATGATTAACTCGAAATCTCCTTGAACAGAAATCCTCTTGGCTCCTATGCTTTTCAACATTTCTAACCCTAAGAGAAGAGCTTCATACTCTGCAATATTGTTTGTACATTGAAAATCCAGTTTGTAAGAGTGACCTTCATTGGTGTTGTGTATCCAAACACTTGCTCCTGAACCAGCTTTGCCACCAGAGCCATCAAAGCTCATGTTCCAAAGGGTTTCAAGTTTAGATTCGCCATTATGTTGTTGTTCATGGCTACTAGGTTTTTGGCTATTATGTTCTCCATTTTGTGTTTGGTTTGACTGTTCTGATAGGTCTTGCTCTTGCTCTTTTTCATTTACTTGTTCATTAATGTCATATTCATTGTACATGATAAATGATTCAAGCTTTGAATGGATAGAATAGAGAGGGGTGTTATTTGGCTTATCTTGCGTGCTTACCATGTATTTCATGTGAGATTATCTATATAGTCTTCTTTTTTGGTTAAAGAATAGAATGGTAACATAGGTCATGTCAATTTGGAGGGTTCCTTGGAGTTTGGATCCCCATGATCTAGATAAAATCATGCCATATTTTGGGGGAATTTCAGCCACTACAATATCCATGACTAGGCTCTTGGCTAGTATTTATGCCAGATTGACACATAGATCTTAGATCAGGCCCATAAATTTAACTCTACTTGAATCAAAAGAGTGCAAATATTTGTATGGTCTGATTATTTCAAGGCCTAATCTTTCCATCACTACCTTTGCCATGAGGTTATGTGAAGCACCAGAGTCTAGCATAGCAATGTGTAGGATTTTGTCATGGATGTTCAAACTGACATAGAATGGAGGGACAAATCCCTCTTGAAACTTTCCCTCTACCTCTGGTCCGAAAAACAATTATGTCTTGTCATCAGTCAGATTTAGAGTATCGGTGTCATTTCCCATGTTTAAAGCCTAGTTGGAGAGAGAGAAGAATAAAGGGAGGGATATAGTAACATAGTTGGAGAGAGAGATAGAGGGATGAAGAGAGAGACTATAAAAGAGAGAGCGTGGGTGGGGTGTTTGAAAGATAGAGGGAGGGAGGTGATAAAGGGAGAGAGAGGAAGAGAGCGATGGGGGAATATATAGTATTGTAGGGGAGAGAGATAGAGAGAGAGGGAGGTAGGAGAGAAAGAGAGAGAGAGGAAGGAAAAGAGAGGGGACTTGAGAGATAGGAGGAGAAAGGGAGGGATAGAGAGAGATGGATTTGTAGGGGGAGAGAGGGAGGGATAGAGAGATGGAGTTGGATGGGGGGAGAGGGATGGATAGAGAGATGGAGTTGGATGGGGAGAGAGGGAGGGAAGAAGAAAGACATAGAGAGTAACAAGTGGAGAGAGTGAGGGAGTGACAAGGGAGAGATGGAGAGAGAGTGTGTATATTTGGGGCGAGATAAAGAGACAAAGAAGAAGAGATTGAGAGAATGAGAGAGAGAGGCATATATTGACAAAGTTGGAAGGTGAAGATATATATATATATATATATATATATATATATATATATATATATAGAGAGAGAGAGAGAGAGAGAGAGAAGAAATACATAGAGAGTAAAAGTTGGAGAGAGAGAGAGAGAGAGAAAGTGATAAGGAATATGGAGGGAGAACAAGAGAGGATAGCAGGAGGGAAGAGAGATAGAAGCGGTGGAGAGAGAGGGAAGGGAAAGAGAGAGAGAGAGGGAGTGAGAGGAGGAAGGAGTGATAGATAGATAGATTGGAGAAAGAGATTGTATCTTTTGGGGTTGATATAGAGAGACAAAGGTAGATAGAGATATAGATAGAAGGTGAAGAGAAAGAAGAGATAAATGGAGAGAAGGAGGGAGGGACAAGGAGATTGATAAATATGGAGTGAGTGTATGTGTGTTTTTGGGGGTGAGATAAAGAGACAAAGAAGGAAATATGGAGGGAAATATAGATATATAAATATATATATATATATATATATATATATATATATATATATATATATATATATATATATATATATATATATATATAGAGATGGAAGAATATTTCTTACAATAGATATATTTATTTTAGTGTAGATGGTGATTTCTAATCCTATTTGATTGCTTGCACTAGATGCATTGATTTTAGTGTACATTTTGATTTCTAATGACATTTTATTACTTGCACTAGATGCATTGATTTTAATGTAGATGATATATAATTCTATTTTATTACTTGCACTAAATGCATTGATTTCGGTGTAGATGGTGATTTCTAATCCTATTTTATTACTTGCACTAGTTGCATTAATTTCAATGTAGATGTTGATTTGTAATTATATTTGGTTTCTTACACTATAGGCATTTATTTAATTATAAATGATTTCTAATCCTATTTTATTGCTTGCACTAAATGAATTAGTTTCAGTGTAGATGGTGATTTCTAATCCTATTTGATCGCTTGCACTAGATGCATGATTTTAGTGTATATGTTGGTTTCTAATCCTATTTTCTTACTTGCACTAGCTGCATTGATTTGAGTTTAGATGTTGATTTCAAATCCTATTTGATTACTTGCATTAGATGCATTTATTTTTGTGTATATGTTGTTTTCTAATCTTATTTGATTTATTTCATTTGATGCAGTGATTTCGGTGTATATGTTGATCTCTGATTTGATGTAATTGGATGTATGATGGTACATTAGTTTTAAAGTCATTGGATTAATAGTGTGCACTGATTTCAGTGTAAGCACAAAAAATTATTGACAATGTAGAACAATTTTTGTGTTATAGTAATTAAACGTAATAATATTGGAGAGCAAGAGAGACAAGGTATGATGTTTACTACAACAACTGGAGCTAAATATTTAAATGGTTTATGATTTATGTTTTCTACTGTATTTTTCATATAATCGATATGGAAAGATCACAAAACTAACAAGGGTGACAATAAGAATAGTAGAAGAAAATAGTTTGAGATTGATAACAATGAAGGCTATTTTTAATTGACTGCATTTTTATTATTCACATTTTCTATCATTCAATATTATTACATATTATTACATTGTCACTTTGCATTCAAAAAAATTATTTCATCATTTTTTATCATTAAAGATATTTTACAATATTTATCATCTCAACATACTGAGGTAACTAAGAAAATTTAAAATCAAAATGACTCGATAAATCTCAAATATATTTAATATATTTAAAATGGTTATATTAATATTAGATGTATTTACATATTATTGATAAAATTAATCATATGTTCCTCATATTATCGATAGATTTTCCTTAGTCGCACACGACTGAAACCAACCTAGATCCATCTTAACTATGGATCTATCAAGCGCCGAGAGGGACCAAATATCTCGAGATGCAAGCCTTTCCTCAAGTTTTGCACTCAAAAAAGATGTTTGCACCTCTAGAGATTTGATCCCTCTCGACACTTGATAGATCAGTAGTTAAGATAGATCTAGACTAGTTAAACTTAAATGAAATAAAATTAAAATTTCAAAGCTTTAATATTATATGACTTACCCATAAACCTATTAAAGAGAATCTTTTAAATTATTTTTATATGTGCGAAGATGATGTGACTGTTCATAAGCCGAAGCTAAATAAGCTTAAATGAATCATTTAATTATTCGAAGCTTTAACCATATTATATATGAAAATTTGATGGAGATGTGAAATAGAAATAGAATTTGTTCTGCTTGGTCTAATATATGTGTGTTTCATTGCATAAAAAAGTAAAGTGTTATATCATCAAAGTGAGAAAATATGACATGAATGGAAGCATTTTATAAAGTGTTTAAATTTTATGTAGGTATTATTATGTCACTCTAGCATTTAGCGTTCAAGTCTTTGTATTAGTTTTTTTCACTGTATAAAATATTTTGCTGGATTTCTAATGTGCACATTAGAGCTATGGTTTCTCAAAGTGGTGACGTCTTCTTGTTGTTACCATTAGGGTTTGAGAGTTTGAGGCGATTCGTAATTTATCCTGCAAATCTTGCAAAAAACACATTTATCGTTTTAAAAATCCTGCAAAGAACACGTATAATGTTGTATCTTTAATCGAGAACACATTTACTAGTGTATCCATCCTGCAAAGACATGAAACATAGGGTTTCAAGAAATAGACATTGATACCATTAATTGGGAATGTCGCATGGTGACACAAAAAAGGTCTTAGTTTTCTGGTTCTGGATGCCTAGGTGGTAATGACACCCTCTCTGTTCTTTTCGTTATATGAGTCCAAGTTCATGTTTTTCTGTCATCTTTTCTTCATTTATTCATAGTAACAGTTTATAAAAAGTTTCTAGGTTTAAACATTATTTTTGTTTTGGAAAAACTTTGTGCATTGGTTTAAGCGTTAGGTATTTAAGGTAGCAGTACATGTACTGTTTAAAGCCATTCTCAATTGGGGGTTGTTGTGCCAATGCGTCTTGTATGTAAGTGGAGTTGAGTTTGGTCGCTGCATTGTTGTTTCATCATCTATTTGGAGCATGCCATCATCAGTTTTGAGTTGAGGCATGTCCCTGCATTATTGTTCGCACAATTACTATGAATACATTAGTAGTTTGTCTGTGTCTTCATTATTGTTTGTGCGATAAGTCTAAATACACTTGTCTCCTTGCCTGTGTCTTCTAGTTGTTCACGCTTTTTTAATTCCATGTACTATTGTCAACGATGATGTGATTTATATTTTGATGGCTAGCAGGTTCAGTGACCCTGAATCATTGGTCGCTCAGAAACTAGAACCTGTAACCTCCTTTAAAACAACCTGTTGACAGGGTGCTAGAAACCCATCAACAAAAGGGGTCTCCCCAATGTGAATTCCTAATTATACCTCACACCGTTTGGAATATCAGCCCAGTTCCCATATATTCTTATAGGTTTGCCTTGGTTACAAAGTTCAACACAAGAGAGTAATGCACGTGTCATCTCGGATCAACAAGTGAGTATGCCTACTCAGTGTTCAGTTGTATGTGTGTCAAGATTCTTCTACTTGTTACGTCCCTATAATTTGTCAGATTGGAAAGACCAAATAGACAAGGGTAACATCAAACCAACTTTGGAGTCATAGGACCTAGCCTTCCCGGACTCAGAGAGGGCTCTCTCTATGTTTGTATAAATGATATGAATTGATAGATATAGGATGTTGATTCTAGGCTAGTTAAAATAATAGGGTTTATTTGTTTTGTTTTGTTTGGTTGGGTTGTTTGTTAAGAAGAAGAGATAGAGTAATAGAAATTCAAACCATTGGGCTATGGGGTCTGTGAAAGGCTTGAAAAGTACAACAATAAATCAAGGGTGTTTCATAGGGAAAGTTAACAAAGCCAAATGGATCTTAATAGTTTATGTGGGTGTGAAATGAACATTAAGTTGTGAATTTAGTAGGTTTAAAGGGAAATTAAGAATCCTTTAACATATACTATAACAAGAAGAGTCTTTAAGAGGACTAAGCTTAAGAAAGAATCAAAGGATATGGCGCACCATAAATTTTTTTGGCTTGAATCCATTGAATCATTTTCAAGAGAACAAGCTAAGTGGAACCAGAGAGCAACTAAGAATTCTTCAATCAGACCTAGCAGAGGAAAACATCTAAACAATAGGAAGTAGACAAAATTAAGGTGCTTCTCAACAACACATATTAATCTAAATTTTCTACTCTGTCATAAGGGAAATATGAACAATATGGAAAACATAAGAAGACAAGTGTAAAATCAGAAAAACATCACCATTTAAACAAGTTCATGAATCCTATGAATATGCTTGCTCCATTGATGCTCAATCCAAGACAGTCACAAAGCTCCAAAACCAATTTCTTCACAACTCAAAATCTATATCATATTGCGCTCAACAATAAACCAACAACCAACATGAGGCATACATGTAGTATTTATCTGCCAAAAGACGAGGTGAAAACCTAGATAGGGTTTTAGAAGTCATTCATAACATAGTTAAGTCACTTTGACCTTTGAGACCATGCAAGGCCCAAGGCAAAAATATCTAAACTCATTTATGGAAAAAATATTTTCTAACATAACTATTTGAGCTAATTTTAGAAAAAGTTTGAATTTAAGGCTCCAAAATATCTTTTGCAATAACTCCTAGTAAGGGCACAACTCCAAGGTACGGGGGCACAGCTCCAAGGTACAGGAGCACAGTGCCAAGACTAGAAAACTAATATGTTTTGCAACTGACTTTTGGAGGCCTTCCCGGTGTCCAAATGAGCTCCATTACAGGTCATCGGAAAGCATGTCCTATCTAGTTTCCAGATCTACCTTCAGTTTCCAAAATGGTTCCGATTTGCCGTGTAAAAAATCACTTCTCCCAAGACATCTAAATGCGCAGAGCCAGTGCTGAAAAGAGGGCAGAAAGGTGATTTTTTGGTAGTTTTTGGCCCTTTTGAGGGACTAGTTTTGCTCCAAATGGTCTATAATGTTCCAAGGATGATGTCCTTGGCATGAGGAACATGAATATGTTGACCTTTTTCCATTTCAGTGCCCCAAAAAAGAGCGCAACACCAGTGGCACTGCGCATTTGGCCCAATTTTCTGCAAGCTAAACTGTCAAAAATAAAAAATGTGCGCAAAGTACCAAAATTTGGATTTTTCTTTGTTGATCATGGTTGGGAGGCTTGGAGGGATACATCAGCAAGAATTTTGAGCTTTTCCTTCTCTTTTTCCTAATTTAGAGCTTGAATCTTTGCAAGGGCTTGTTTGAGCTTGGCCCTTGTAATCCTGTTTCTCATGGCATAATGCTTTGCCATCTTCCTATGCATGTCAGTGTCTCTCTTGGCCTTCTCTAGATGACTCTCTAAATTCAAGTTTTACCTTTAAAGCCAAGATTCCCTATCTCCATCAATTTCTATGGCAAGAAACTCACTTGGAGTGAGCTGCTCTGCTAATTCTTATTCTTTCTCTCTTTCCCGAGCTAAAGCCTTCTTCAACCCAATTGTTCTTGGTATCTTCCTAGGAAGTTGTTCTTCCTCATCCTCACTGTCATCAAAAGTGCCCAAGATCTCATCTAGTAATTCCTTGGCTCTTCCAACCTCTTTCTGAGCTCTAATTGCTCTGACTTCGCTGATGGTCTTCTTTGTCTCCAACTGTTTATTCTCTAACTCAAAATAGTTAATTACATTATTTACCCTACCAAGATTAGATTGAAGCTCACTAATATTGGCATCCTTGATTTTGAGAAATATGTTTGTGATCCTCTCTTCATCCTCATATTCAAGGTCAATTAATTGAAACTCTTGATCAGTTTAATGTGTATCCTCCTCTTCAACAATGACCTTCTCTACATTATTTTCCTTGCCCTTATCACGCTGCTTTATTGATGAAGAAGGCATGGCCCCTTGCACCTCAAGTGCAACAAACACATGCATGTAGCCCCTCCGGTATGTCAAAGGAAAAGGTTCTATGTCATGCACTTTAGTGCCATCTGTCTCAATGTTCTCAACACTGCTTGATGTTTTGTCATTATGATATGAGGGTGAAGGATTATGGAAAGGTGATGTGGAAGGGTCATCATGGGGTGATTGGATGTGAATGGATGGTGATGCATGAGTAGCAGGAAGTGATGCAGAAGTGGATATGGGAGGATGAGAAGAAGGAATATCTTGCTGATGATGGCCTTGTAGAGTAGTGAAAATCTCATGGGAAATGAAGGTAACCCATGGAATATTCTTCTGCTGGAGCTGGTGCATAACCACCATCTTGATAATTGAATGATGGAAAAGGCTCTGCATTTTCTTATTATAGTCTCTCTTTTGCACAATGTAGGCCATTTTGTCAATGCTTTGGTAAAGATAATATGGTATATGTAGCATCCTTACTCTAGTAAAATGCATGAGAAGACGGATATGGTATGAGTAAAGGCGGAAAACCTCCCTTCACAAGTGAAATACTTCATGATTATCCTCATCATGGGTGCATATCTATCAAGCAGGTGAGAAAAAGGGAAGATCGACATGTGATGATCTTTATACCTAGGCTTAACATATGGTTCAAAATAACTCATGTCTAGGTTTGCTTGCTTGAACCACTTTTCTCCCACACTTGGTATCCTTGTAGCATCTGCAATGGCATCAATGGAAATCTCAAAGGTGAACCCAACAAGACTAACTTGTTTTTCATGCAAATTTATAATGAATAGTCTTGTTAGCTCCAGGTGGTTTTGGACTTGTTGCAGTCTTTCACAAAATTCAAAGCAGCCTAGATGTTTGAAGCAGGAAACAATAAGAGGAGATGCCATGAGTTCCCTTGTATTGAGGGTTCAAATATGTTTATCTTGCCTCGCTTATGATCATGTCTCGTTGGAATTTGTGCCTTACCACCACTGTTTTCACCCTCAGACATTTTAAACTCTGTTTTGGAAACCCTAGGGCTGATGTGAAATGAGATGAAGGGAGAGTATGAAATGGAAGTTTTGCAAATGAATGGAATGAGTGAGAATGAAGGGAATGGATGTTGTGACAAGCAAGATGAATGGAAGCCCTCAAACAATGTAATTTCCTTTGTTATGACTGATACTCTGGCTAGGAGGATGAAATAAGCATATAGATAGTGATATCTGATTTATATCTAGGGTTTGATTAGGATTTGATTAGGGTTTCATTTCCATTGATTAAGAAATCACCAAATGGCATAAAAATAGGGTTTATGGAATGTACTTAAGTCTTTAAGATTTCTTGGATGACTGTGGAAAGAGTTTGAAGGTGATTTGAAGTGATTTGAGTGGTTAGAAGAGTGAGAAACCCTCTGTGTCCAAGCGTGTCGCGCCAAGGCTGAGGGTGCAATGCCTTGGAAAATTCACATGGCTCTGTTCGGGAAAAAGTGCAGCGCTCCTCCAAGCGCGCAATACCAGCTTCCAAGCGTGCAACGCCTTCAGAATTTGTATGGAGGAAAATGGTTAAGCGCGCAGCGCCAAGAAAATTTGCCCAAATTCTGTTTGCAAACTTACAAAATTTTCTCTCCTTGAAACTTCTAATGCTTTGAAAGGCAACAATGATTCATATGAAATGTAAAATGGGATTTTATAGACTTGGTAATTTAATTTAACTTCAGAAATCCACTTTCTAATATTTGAACCCCTTTTTCCCTTTCTCACTGATATTATTTTACATTTTTTTCTTGTAGGTTTGTTGAAGTCATGAAGTTGACTTTTCTTTTACTCTTTGAGGCATGCCAAGTTCACTTTGACAACTTTGGGACTTTAATCACATAGGAGCATCTTCAAAATATTCTGTAGTTTCCACCATAAATCTCAACTCATCTTTTCCACCTTCTCTGGCCACCTTTCAAAACCCTAAGTGTCTGTAGTCTTTACAACAATCATGTTGTCTTCTAAGTTCTCTATAGCCCTTTCAAGTTCATTCATTTCTGTCCAGTTCACCTCACCTCTTTCCATATTCATCAATCTTTTCTGATGGAATTTCTTCATGTTTGGCCTTGTGTGCTTCCTCCATGTCATTTTCTGTAAGTGATCACTGCTTTGGGATTCAAATGGACTAACCAGTTCATAACCCTAGTCATATTCAAGATCAAGTGTTTCCTCTTTCCCTTGCTGTAAGTTGTTTTCATTTAGGACTAGACAATCTACATCATCAATACCTTCTGCTGATAAATCTTTCAACACTCCTACAATAGTCCTAAAATTTTTCCATTTTTCTCACTTGTTGGTTCTGAACAGAGAAGATAATCCTCCTTGGAAGTTTTATATCTTTCTTGAATAACATGTCTTGACATTTATATTAAATCTGAGCCAGATTATAGAAAAGGAAAAGCAGTGCTTGAAACATCCAAGGATGACCTTAAACAATGTAAAACCCTAATGACTTAGTGGGAGTATCGTTTGACCTGATTTTGGCTTAAATTTGGCTTGGATATTTTCAAGTGAAACAGAGTATTGTTATAGGTTATTATGCCCAAAGGGACATGGGAATGAGTTAGCTAGAGGAAACCTTAGAGGGAAGGTGGAGTTTATGGACAGGGGAAAATAGGGCAATGAGGTTATAGGCAAGAAAGAAAGATGAAAATGGGAGACATAAGCCCATAATGAGTCTTTTAAGAGCAACAAGGTGGCTTTGGGAAGACCAACTGAGGAATAGTGAAAATAGGTTTATAAGGATAACGAAGGAAGTGAGATTTCTGAAACTCAATATTCAAGGAATATTGTTTTTAAAAAACTATAACCATCCTATAGTCATCTAAAGATAGTGAAAAATACTGATGAATAACAGTGGCTCCACTTGGGGAGGGCAGCTCCTTTAGGAGGTGTCAAGAATATTAGATCTCTGATTTTGCAGATGAGATGCCTCACATGCTTGCTGATTTCCTTCAATTTGCAATGTTGATCTTGCTGTTGTTCTTTGAAGATGTGATCTTAAAATATGAAAAACATGATTGCTTCAATATCAACTCTACCTACCCATCATACTTTTACTAAAATTTTCTCTTCATTTGGGTGCATTTGGATTGGCAAACCCTGGACATCATATTTTCTTTTGAAAGCACAAACTATCTACTTCTACCCTTATATCACCCAAATGCTCAGATTAGGCTGATGAGCTCTTTTATTCTCTACCTAGTCTACTTATCTGTCAAGGTTAAACAGTTTGAAAGATTTTCATTCTCTAATCTACTAACATAAAATTTAAAACATGAACAAATCAAGGTTGAGCAGTTTGGTTTGTCATGAGCCGTGGCATTTGAAAAAACTGCACACAAATTTTATTTTTGTACAAGTGAAAATAGAAACTTGAGGCCTTATAATTTGGAACTTGTCACTCATACCTCTTTTTTTCTTTGGTTCAGATTTTGAGCTTTGGGAACCAATATCTTTTCCTAACCTAGTCTACTGATAAGCCAAGTTTAAACTATTTCGAAAATATTCATTTTCCAACTTATCAGCAGAAATTTAAAACATGTTCAATCATGGTTAGACTGTATGACAGAACAAGACTTTCCTTTCTAAAAAATAGTGGCATTTGGACTTGCACACTTTCAGAAATATTCTTTTTTGATACAGGGCTTTACCTATTCTTTTTATCTGCCCTCTCTTTCTTCTTTTCTTTGTTTTTTTGTTTTCATTTTTCTGATTTTTTACTCAATCAATTTTATGTACAATGAATGAAACCTCAAACTAAGAACTTCAACAAAAATAGTTCTTGAGCATCCTGCCATTGACAAGACCTCCAAATAACTCTGTTTCATCCATTTCTTGTAGGAAGAATGCATTGTTTCCTCTAACTGAATGGATGATGTATGGACCTTTCCATAGATTTTCAAATTTTCCATGCTTGCCTTTGTCCTCTCTTCTTGAATCCCACTTCAGCACTCTGTCTCCAATCTGGAAATCATTTGCCTTGGTCCTCTTATCAAAAAGCTTCTTAATGCTCTCTTGTACCTCTTGTGCTCTGTTGTATACTTCTTCCCTTGATTGCTACAATTGAATGGTTTGGTTCAACCTCCTTTGCATATCATTGTCCTCTGATTGTACCTCTTGAACTAGCTTCATCACTGGAACTCCCAAGGATGTTGGAAAAACTGCATCCATGCCATACACTAGCTGATAGGGAGACACATTAATTGATTTCTTGTGTGTTAATCTGTTTGCCCATAGTGCATGCACTAATTTGATGTGCCATGAATTTTTGTTCTCTTCCAACAATTTCTTGATGATGTTTACCAAAATTTTGTTAGAGGACTCAGCCAACCCATTACCTTGAGGGTAATAAGCTGTAGAATGCCATAATGTAATGTGATATTTGTGGCAAAATTCCACCATTCTCTTGGATTTAAAAGAAGTAGCATTATCAGTGATGTTTTTTCTTGGACAACCAAATCTAGACAAGATGTGATTTTAAATGAATTTGATGATGATTGAGTCAATGTAATTCCTTGAAGGGATGGCCTCTATCCATTTGGTAAAATATTTAGTTGCGGTGAGGATCCATTTGTGTTGGGCAGAAGAGGCAGGGTGTATTTCTCCAATGAAATCCAAACCCCATTGTTGAAAATGAGCTTCAACACTGATAGGTTGCAAATGCAAACACAATAGTTTTCTCTTTCCCTCAAATATTTGGCATTTTTGGAAGGTCACTACTAGCTTGTGGATATCAGGGAAAAGAGTGGGCCAATAGAAACCATCTCTAAATATTTTGTTGGCAGTGGTTTTCCAATAGAGATGACCTCCACACTCTCCTTCATGAAACTCATGCATGATTCTATCTGCATCATCTTCAAGTAAACATTTAAGCAGGATACCAACAAAAATTTTCCAATATAAAGATTTATCTAGAATGCAAAAATTTACAACTTTTAGTTTCAAGAATCTGGCCTTTGTCTTGGATAAAATAGGAGCATTTAGATTAAAAAGCACATATAATATATCAGCATACCAGAGTGAGTTCAGAAATGCTTCTTCAATAGGTGGAGTCACTAGCTCCTCTTGTTCATTTGAGGAATGTATCATGTTTATGTCCAATGCTTGAAATTTTGCTTCAACCATCAGTTTGACCAGTCCTTGCCCTTTGATCAGCTTAGTGGGTTTGATTTCTAGATCATACTTTAAGATGACAACAATCCACTTACCTCTTTTACCATCAGTATCCTGAGTTAGTATGTCCTTAACAACTGCATGAGGAAAAAAAGTAATGACATGTGAATGCAAGATGTAAACTCTAAAATCTTTTAAGGCTTTGATTAAGGCAAAATCTTGTTTCTTTATAGTGTTATATTTCATAGGTGCATCTCTTATTGCCTTGATGAAGAAAGCTATGGGTTGTTCTTGTCCCATTATATTCTTTTGTAGCAATACTGGAGCAATTGTGTGTTCTGATGCAAATGAGAAGATGCAGAAGTCCTTGGTAAAGTCAGGGCTGATTGGAATCGATGTTTGGGTAAGTGCTTGTTTTACTAGTTCAAAGTATTGATTTTCTTCTATGGTCCATTTGACTCCTATTTCTCTTTTCAGCATGTTTGTAATGTTTCTTAGGAGTTCTGCAAGGTTTGGTATGAACTTTCTTAAGAAGTTGATCTTTCCAATGAAATATTGCAACTCTTTGATGTTTCTAGGGTGGCTGATTTGCAATATTCCCTCAATCTTCTTTGGGTCTATCTTAATCCCTTCTTCAAATATGATATGGCCTAAAATTTTCCCTTCATGAAGGCCAAACAAATTTTTCTTGGGATTCAAAGACAAACCATACTTTCTACACTTTTCAAAGACCTTTCTTAAGTGATCTAGGTGTTCTTCATCGGTTTTTGAGTAAACAGTGATGTCATCAAGGTATATCACAATGAAGTAACCTATCTGATGCAGATAAACTGCATGTTTTCACCATTCGTGGATCTGTGGGTTATGGGCCCACGATATGAGAAAAATAATTCACTATTAAGCAACAAAAATATTGAGATATTCTCGATTACTCCCATGTATCCATACTCATTGTCATACCAAGAAATAAGTTTCACAAATGCAGAATTCAAGGCTATACCAGCCTTAGCATAAAAAATACTTGACCTTGCATCGCCTACGAAATCATTCGAAACAACGTCTTCATCAGTGTACCCAAGAATGCCATAAGGGGAAGTCACCCTAACAATGATCTTGTGATCATCGACAATAGGTTGGGCATTGCCCATCCCAAAATGATGTTCATCTGAGCCTGGTGCTACAACATGATAATTTCCCAAACCAATACATTGCTTTGGATCTCCTCTGTGATGCACTTGGTTTGCCCTGATGGCAGTTCGAAGTGAATGCACTGCACTTGCCACACACCCAAACACAAAAATAATAACAAAATCACCAAAAAACGTTCCAGCTGATACATTTGCAGACAACCCATCCACTGTCCAACTCTATTTGCGATATCTATTGATCTGAATTTGCACCTTGATCGGATGGTTCCGAGGCTTTTACTCCATATACATTACAGTGATTCCAACTACCCTCAACGTCGCTTGACTAGATACACATACACAGTGTTCACGGTTCTTAATCTACCTGAATTAACAATAATACCAGACCCAACAAATAGCCAATACTATTGGTTACGATTAACAAAATTTTCAGGGAAGGGTGTTTTGGGAATTTTGATGTGAAGATCTAACATATGCTTTTTTAACACTGTATATGAACCATAAATGCCCATTAGATCACCATCGATCCTTATAGTGATGGATGGTTGATCAGTAACTCACAACACAGAATTGAGCTCATAATCTAAACTATAAATAAACAATACTCAAACACACAAAAATCCACATAATATGTATTTCAATTATATACAAAATTCGTTTATAGTCTAAGGCATCTCAGCCTTAGTCAGAAATTCTCTTGCGGTTACATTATATTCTCCCCACGCTCTCTCTACTTCATACCACATAGACTCTTTAAATAGAAATTTGAAAAGCGTGGATCATGTAAGATCCACGATTTTTCTCCCTAAACCGCTCAACCAAACCCCTAAATCTCTCATTATGCATACATGGAAGATAATTAAATTAATTAAACCCTATAATTTCCATCAATTTAGTTCTGTTTTAACAAACATTGCCCCGATTTACAATTACTGTTCACGTTTTCTCTTTTCACAGCTTTGGATTATCATTTTAATGAAAGTTCACAAATGTTCCTGCATCAGACTCCTAAGCTAAAAAATTCTTATGACCTCCTGGTCATATGTCTTCTTCATCTGTTAACAATTCTACCCACATTCTCTATGGAATTTCCCTTTGTGATCTTCTTGTAACATAATTATTGAATAATTCTACCCACATCCTCTATGGAATTGCCCTTTGTAAGCTGCAACAAAACCTCTGCAATATCAAGTCCTCCCTGCTACTAGATACCTCACTAAGCTTCTCTCCTCTGAGCTTAGTATTTCGACATCTCTCTGGTTCTCTCCTCTGGAACCATTTGAGCACTCCTACTCTAGGCTGCTGCAATATTCTCACCTTCCTCTGCTGCTACCTTCACAAAATATAAAAACCACAAGCTTTAAAAATATTTAACATAACTATACCTCTTCTTCTTCGTAGGAAATCCTTTCCCTGCTCTAATACCACTTTGATGCAAATAAACTGCATATTTTTACCATTCGTGGATCTATGGGTTATGGGCCCACGATTTGAGAAAAATAATTCACTATCGAGAAAAAAAATTGTTGAGATATTCTCGATTACTCCCATGTATCCATACTCATTTTCATACCAAGAAACAAGTTTCACAAATGTAGAATTCAAGGCTATGCCAGCCTTAGCATAAAAAATACTCGACCTTGCATCCCCTACAAAATCATTCGAAACAATGTCTTCATCAATGTACCCAAGAATGCCATAAGGGGAAGTCACCGTAACTGTGATCTTGTGATCATCGGAAACAGGTTGGGAATTTCCCGTCCCATAATGATGTTCATCTGAACCTGGTGCTACAACATGATAATTTCCAAAACCAATAAATTGCTTTGGATCTCCTCTGCGATGCACTTGGTTTTCCCTGATGGCAGTTCGAAGCGAATGCACTACACTTGCCACACACCCAAACACACAAATATTAACAAAAACACCAATAAACGTTCCAGCTGATACATTTACAGAAAACCCATCGACTGTCCAACTCTATTTGCGATATCAATTGATCTGAATTAGCACCTTCATCGGATGGTTCTGAGGCTTTTACTCCATATACATTACAGTGATTCCAACTACCTTCAATGCCGCTTGACAAGATACACATACACAACGTTCACAGTTCTTAATCCACCTGAATTAACAATAATAGCAGACCCAACGAATAGCCAATTCTATTGGTTACGATTAACAAAACTTCCAGCAAAGGGTATTTTTGGAATTTCAATGCGAAGATCTAAAATATGCTTTTTTAACACTGCATACGAACCAGAAATTACCATTAGATCGCCATCGATATTTATAGTGATCGATGGTCGATCAGTAACTCGCAACACAAAATTTATCTCATAATCTAAACTATAAATAAAAAATACTCAAACACACAGAAATCGACATAATATGTATTTCAATTATATACAAAATTCGCTTACAGTCTAAGGCATCTCAGCCTTAGTTAGAAATTCTCTTGCGGTTACATTGTATTCTCCCCAGACTCTCTCTACTTCATACCACACAGACTCTTTATATAGAAATTTGAAAATCTTGGATCATGTAAGATCCATGATTGTTCTCCCTAAATCGCTCAACCAAACCCATAAATCTCTCGTTATGCATACATGGCAGATAATTAAATTAATTAAACCTTATCAGTTCCATCAATTTAGTTCTGTTTTAACAAACTTTTCCCTGATTTACAATGACTGTTAAAGTTTTCTCCTTTCACAACTTTGGATTCTGATTTTAATGAAAGTGCTCGGATTCTCCTGCATCACTATCTCTTCGGAAAAAGCAATGTCCATGGATCTTTGAAAAGTGGCCCCAACATTCATTAACCCAAAAGGAATTTTGACATACATGAAGGTGCCCCAAGGTGTAGTGAAGGTGTTTTTGCGGCTGATCATCTGGATGTACTAGCACCTGATTATACCCTGAAAAACCATCAAGCAAGGATATTATTTTGGAACCTACTACCCTTTACAGTATATGATCCATCTTAGGTAAAGGGTAATTGTCTTTCAGGGAGGCCTTGTTTAAATTTCTGAAGTCTATGCATAACCTAATTTCCCCTGTTTTCTTCCTCACTAGTACAAGATTTGAGACCCATTCTGAAAACCTGAGTGGGATTATTATTCCAGCATCATACATATTTTTAATTTCCTTCTCAACTAGAGGAATTAGGATAGGGTTTATCCTACGCAATTTCTGCTTGAATGGTTTCTGGATCTCCTTGAGTGGAATCTTATGCTGAATGATGTCTGTATCATAGGACTTCAAGTCCTCATAGCCCCATGCAAACACATCTTTAAGTTATTTGAAAATCTCAATGTATTTCTGTTTTATAAGAGCTGGTAGTGTTTTGGATAGCTTTATCATTTTAGGTTCTTCTTCACTCCCTATGTTGCATTCTTCTACATCTGTTTCGGTGGATTCCATTTTAGGCTTCCTAGCAACATCATTGAATTCAAAAAATTCTTCTAAGGGGACAAGTCCTCTTGGAAATAGGTTGTCTTTGCATTGCAATACCTCAAGGTCTCTTTTGTCTGAATCTTCACACAATTCTACTTCATGAGGGTGTTCTAGCAGATTTACATCAACAACATAAGGTGTCTCTATTTTGTGTGTTTGTTCCTTAGCAGAGTAGTCCTCTTCATGGTATGAGTTTGGTTATGGCATTTAGAATTCATTTTTGGATTGCAAGAAGTCTTCAATATGTTTGTCACCTTCAAACACTTTCCAATAATATATATTATCAGCGAATTTTGGTCTGATTTTGACCTTTGCCGTGTATTTTTCATTAGCATGAGGAAGTTGGAAAGTGTTGGCAGAAAATGCTAGTTCATTTTCAAGGCCGTTTTGAGTTCTTGGGACAGAGGTAAGTTCATATTTTTTGTAATATTCCTTTTTCAGGATTGCTAATGAAAAATGCATCAAAAACACATTTCCAGCAACATATGCAATTAAACAGTGAAATGGACTCTTTGATCCCATATTTTAATCAATAATAAACCTAAATCCAAGAAATGAGCTGAAACAAAGAAAACTAGGTGGGTTAAACAGATCTCCCACACCTAGGATTGACAAAAAGTGCTAAAACCCCAAAAATGCATTTTACCGGAGTTGCTGCTTAATGGAATGCGCAGTCTAAGAGAGGGTTTACACAAATAAATGAAAGAAACAATTATATCTACTCATATATTGTTTGAAATTATGAAGAACAAAAGATCTAATCTCCTTATACAAGATTCAAAAGAAACCGACAAGGGTTTCTTGTCCAAACACTCTGTATAAAAATGTGATATTCGGAAAATTACTGAAACATCACTGCATCGTGAAGCACATGAGTGTACAAGGCTGAAAGATGTCTGATCTGATGTAGATCCCTCAAGGGCTTCGCCCCATGAAAGGATGAACCTCTCAATCACAAGGAAACTCAGCAACAGAGCCACCAAACCATGCAATAAACACTGCCTCCAAAATAACGCATTCCCTAGCAAAGACAGTGTTGGAAATGTATGGGAAATGTGTGGTCTGATTCCAAAGATCTGAAATAAGCTCTGGAGCTCTCCAAACAGATCTCTCAAGTGAAGGAAATATTCCTCCAATGAGAAACTAGCTCAGAAGCCAATATTTCAATCCCTTCCACTGCTGCACCCAGCAACACTACACAATCTCGTGCAAAGTTGTGCTGATGAAGATGGCTAAAGCTTGGCATGAAAACCTGATGTAGAATGATGAATGAAAACTCTCCCAATGAGGCTCCTCAAATGAAAGAGGTGGGATTCCCGCCCGGGAACACCTAGTGCTAAATAACACTACAACTTTGCTAAGCAGCAAAGCAGCAACAATTCTTGGCAGCTAAGAATAATAATCTACAACATAACGAATAATTCTACCATCCTCTTCCTTATATAAGACATGAGTTTTCTTGCCCTTGGCCCCACTCACTTAGGTTACTTCTAACCCAAGTTACATCTCCCTCCAAAATTGCGTTATCCATCCTAGGATTCCTCCTCCACTAAAACTACGTTGTTGACTTGGTCAAAGCAGCTTCAATTTAACCCTGTTCACACATGGAGGTGTCTTATTGAGCTATAAATAGTGTTTCCTTTCACACTTGGAGTGTTTTTATCCTCCTTAGGAGACTTATGGGCTTTTCTACCCATTTATTCATCGGCTAAAGCTGCTGCTAACTCTAATGTTCCATTTAGCTTGGAAGCTAAAATTTTGGGAACATTACAGTCCTCCCCTCCAAAATATTTTCTTGTCCTCAAGAAAATGCATAAGGAGAGAAAAATATCTCCCCTCCTCCTCATGTGGCCTCCCATCCATAGCCTCCATCACTGCATCAAGAGAATATGCAAATAAGCTGTCATCCCATGCTTCCTCCCAGGTGTGCAAAACCAAAGTGTCTGCATCAATCAAAGGTGGAAAGTGTGAATGGAAACATTCTTGTTGTCTCATGGCCTCCAAAAAATAGGAGTGATGATCCAAATGGTGAATGAGTTCCTCCCTCACCCATGCTATCATGCTATCATCCAAATGAAGTGAGTCACCCTCCAACATGGTAACTCATGGAAAGTCTCCTCCACCTTGTGCTCCTGAAATGTAGGTGGGCTGAATGAATGTACATGATAGGCAAGAGGGCATATCCCATGTTGTCTTCCTCTTCACTCATGATAAGTGTAGAGGGAATTCTGATCTTGGGCTGAAACATGATTGCCCTCCAATGGCAAGAAGGAGATTGGATCTCCAAGGACTCTTCCTCCAAAATCATGAGACATGCCAACCCAAACCATTCCATTCAAGATGAATGGCACACCATTACCACATGACATCCAAATCAGAAAATGGCTGAATTTTATGTGCAATTTTGGATGATACATATGATCTCTCTGGTGGATACAACACAGTTCTTTCAACTGTTGATGTAGAGCATCAAGTGGCAAGTTGTCCTCCCAAGAATTTGCAGCTATGCACGTTAGCTCATCTATTATGAAGTATCAAGCTAAAATATATACCAGTTGTGCATAATCAAAGCAATACAACACTTGACCAAGGTCATGTAAATATGGGTCATCAACATCACAAGATTTGGCCCTGAAGTGACCATAAAACCCACAAATAATCTTGCTCTCATGTGGAGAAATGCACTGTTCACATATGGTGAGAAAGCACAAACACTCAATAGAGTAATCAACAAGCACATCAATGTATTTCTTACCATGCATAATGTGGGAGATAAAAGTGAGGTCCATGTAAAATTTTCCCCATGTGGATCCCCTCATAAAGATCTGTAAGAAAGAAGGATACATAGACTCCTTGGAACACTCCATCAATAAGAACACTCTCCCATGTGTCAGCGTTGTAGGCCTTAGAAAGAAGGCTCCATGACTCATCCCTTTGACATTCCACATGCCAAAGCCATCCACCATCATGATGCTATGTGAGAAGATAATATTCTGACATGGAAGTCTCTCATCATCCTCCAATGCTGAAGGGTAGCCTCCTTGCACCATGAATGTGCCTTTCTTCTCTTCAGAAATATCATGAAAAGTATGGGAAGAATTTTTCCCATACTCTCCCAAGTGCAACCATAGCAACAACAAATTTTTCTGCTGCCTCATATCTCCCCCATAAAAGCCATAGAATAAGAACAAGGTGGTCAACTTGTATGATGTCCCAAAAAATAGTTCAGCCATGAAATGCCTCCTCAAGTTCTCCAAGTGGTCCCTCCCACAAGAATATAAAAAGTGTTATGTGGCAATCATGGTTTTCCCATGGTTCCTCCTGAAAGGTACAACATATAAAGTAGGGAGAGCCATGCTCCCAATGGGAATCCTCCATCTTAAGCCCACTCTCCAAACAAAGCTCCTCATGATCATAAACATGTTAGAAATATATGGAAGAAAAGTACAATAAGAACAAGTTGCCAAATGACAACCAGAGAGTGAATCTTGGTCCTTCTCATGGAACTAGCGTAGTGCATCCTTGGCCTGCATCAAAATAAGAAATAACAAGTGCTTTTCCAACCAATTTTTTGCTGCCATAGTCATCTCATAAGATGAAAACATGAATTTACAATATGGTGTCATTGGTGCACACCAAGAGACATATGGCTTCCTCCACATCTCATCAAAAGGATAGCCAAGATCAATGCTACAAGTAGCTCCTCCATCATGTACTTGAGGTCTTGAGCTAAAATGGCTCCACTGGAAATTATCTCTCACTCCCAATGAGTAGGAAGGTGGTTGTGACATCCTCTCTATCACCATTCGGGCTATGCATCTCTCCATATGCTGATATATGTCATGCTGGATGCCCTCCCAAGTGAACTCCTCCATCAAATGGAAATATGAATCAAAGTGCATAGAGGAGACATCCTCATGTGCTGCATGTAGCAGCTTCTCCTTGAGACTAGAAGATCTAGTCAAGAAGATCCCGCCATAGGAATATATGACCACATCATCCACCATGTATCTGTCATCTCCATCCGGGGCATCAAGAATCATGCATGCACCAAGATCCTTGGAGTACTCTACCAAGAGCTGAGATCTCCAGTAAGGATCAATCCTCCTCAGTGACAGTGCTGGTTATCTGGCATGTGAAGCTCTCCTCATGCTGTTGCCTGCTACTTTGACATCCCCCATGCCAAAGTCTTCCTCCAAACTATTCACCTCTCCAAGATCCAAGAGTGGTGAACCCAAAGACAAGATATCTCTCATCAACTGTAGATATGGTGGCCTCCCTGGTGGAATGACTCTATGTAGTGAGACATCAAGGTCAAGAGTAGACTGTAGATATGATTGGGCAACCTTTCCCTTTCCCTTACAGTGAAAATTAGTCTGCCTCTTTCTTGCACTGGCTCTCTGAAATAGAGAAGGGTGTGTACCTGTCATCAAATGATGTTGATCTTCCTCCCTTCCTCCTTCTACTAGGTGCAATGCTGCACAATCATGTTTCTTACTGATTGTGCTTGGACCTCCATGTATGAGATCCTGGGGAACTTCTTGCAAAATAACAATAGTCCCTCCTGTTGGAGCATGTGCTCCTCCCTCATTTGCATGAGGCACTGGATGTGCTCTAGATGTGACAGCGTTGTTGCTCTCTTCTTCATCAATGTGTGTAGGCAACATCTCAACAATTGGATCCCTTTGTGAAAAAGTGATCTCCATGCCCTCTTGTTCAAGAATATGAACTAGAGGTTTTTCTTTCAGCAATGTGTAATGCAAGACATCAGCTCCTCCCATGGTTTTTTGAAATGGAGTTCCCTCCATCACATGCAAGGGTTTTGTTTTCTCCAGTTTTCCTTGCTCATGTGTCTTAGGAAGTTTTTCACCAAACCTCCCCATCAATGTTTCTATGAATCTTGCATAAGATGAAGTGTTTGCATTCTTTAACGAACAAGATTAAAAAATCCACCATGCATGAGCCTTACCTCTGAAATGCAGCGCTGCAAGTCTGATAGCTTCATCTCCGGAAATATGGTGCAGCTGCAAATAGGATTCTAGCTCCTTCACCCAAGATCCAATTGAACATGTAGGTGATCTGGAAAAAGTAGATAGAATAAATCTATCTGCATCCTGCTGCTAGATCTTCTCCACCCGAATCTTTCAAAACTCTTGGAAATTAGTATGATCTCTAAACCTCTCAGTTTGAGATTCATACTCCGGCAACAAATCACTAAGAGTTCCTCTCTTAGGAATTTTTCCTCCTCCCATCCATCTCAAGATAGCTCTGGGCACTTGAATTCGCTGTGCAACTGCATACTCACACTTACCATGTGAAAATCTAGATTCAACTCTATATTCAACCTCCTTTGGAGATCCCACCTCCAATCTCATCTTCTTCAGCTCTCCTTGAAAGCTCTTCATAGATTTTGGAAGAAGATTTTTAAGCTTGTCTTCCTTTCTTCCTACACACAATGAAGCTTTACGGCTTCTTTCCATATCTCCTTCTTCTGATAGCTGGATCTCACAGGCTGAGCTAGAGATCATGCTCTGATACTACTGTAATATTCCTTTTTCGGGATTGCTCATGAAACATGCATCAAAAACGTATTTCCAGCAACATATGCAATTAAACAGTGAAATGGACTCTTGGATCCCATATATTAATCAATAATCAACCTAAATCCAAGAAATGAGTTGAAACAAAGAAAACTAGGTGGGTTAAACAGATCTCCCACACCTAGGATTTCCAAAAAGTGCTAAAACCCCAAAACTGCATTTTACCGGAGTTGCTGCTTAATGGACTGCGCAGTCTAAGAGAGGGTTTACACACATAAATGAAGGAAAAAATTATATCTACTCATATATTGATTAAAATGGTGAAGAACAAAATATCTAATCTCCTTATACAAGATACAAAAGAAACCGACAAGGGTTTCTTGTCCAAACACTTTGTGTACAAATGTGATATTCAGAAAATTACTGAAACATCACTGCAACACTGAAGCACATGAGTGTACAAGGCTGAAATATGTTTGATCTGATGTATATCCCTCAAGGGATTCCTCCCATGAAAGGATGAACCTCTCAATCACAAGGAAACTCAGCAACGGAGCCACCAAACCATGCAATAAACACTGCCTCCAAAATAACGTACTCCTCAGCAAAGACAACGTTGGGAATGTATGGGAAATGTGTGGTATGACATCATTGCATTTGAAATAAGCTCTAGAGCTCTCTAAGAAATGCATCTCTCAATCGAAATCAATCTTTCCTCCAATGATAAAATAGCTCAGAAGCCAGGATTTCAATCCCTTCCATTGCTGCACCCAACAACACTACACAATCTCCGGCAAAGTTGTGCTGATGAAGATGGATGAAGCTTGGCCTGAAAAAATGATGTGGAATGATGAATGCAAACTCTCCCAATGAGGCTCCTCAAAGGAAAGAGGTGGGATTCCCACCTGGGAACACCCAGTGCTAAACAACACTGCAGCTTTGCTAAGCAGCAAGGTAGCAACAATTCTTGGCAGCCAAGAATAATAATCTACAATATAATGAATAATGCTGCCATCCTCTTCCTTATATAAGACATGATTTTGCTTGCCCTTGGCCCCACTCACTTAGGTTACTTCTAACCCAAGTTACATCTCCCTCCAAAATTGCGTTATCCATCCTAGGATTCCTCCTCCACTAAAACTGCGTTATTGACTTGGTCAAAGCAGCTTCAATTTAACCCTGTTCACACATGGAGGTGTCTTATTGAGCTAGAAATAGTGTCTCCTTTCACACTTGGAGTGTTTTTATCCTCCTTAGGAGACTTATGGGCTTTTCTACCCATTTATTCACCGGCTAAAGCTATTGCTAACTCTAATGTTCCATTTAGCTTGGAAGCTAAAATTTTGGGAACATTACATTTTTCAAATTTTTTTAGGTCTAAGGCAGCATTTCTATATTCTCTTAGCCTATGATTTTTGGCTGAATATTCTCCTCTGATTTACCTAATGATTAACTCGGAATCTCCTTGAATAGAAATCCTCTTGGCTCCTATGCTCTTGAAAATCTACTTTGTAAGAGTGACCTTCATTGGTGTTGTGTATCCAAACACTTGCTCCTGAACCAGCTTTGCCACAAGAACCATCGAATCTCATGTTCCAAAGGGTTTCAAGTTCAGATTCGCCATTATGTTGTTGTTCATGGTTGCTATGGTTTTGGCTATTATGTTCTTCATTTTGTGTTTGGTTTGACTGTTCTGATAGGTCTTGTTCTTCCTCTTTTTCATTTACTTGTTCATTAATGTCATCTTCATTGTACATTGTTAAACACCATGTTAAGCACACACATGGTGTATGAGAAGAATGAACACACACACACAAGAGACTCAACACACAATGAAAGATAAGCGTGAGGCTTTCTTATTTTCCATTATACAAATATGTACATTTATAGTACAATGGTGTGACTCTTGGTTTCACATTCCAAGGTCACTTGGAATCCATTGTGACTTTTCGTATTCCACACCTACCCATGTAGGATTAGGTGTTCCAACATCCCCCCTTAATCCGAAGGGGTATGTGTGAGTCCAAGAAAAGAGTTGTAATACAAATCTGCAAAGTATACATGGTAGCACTTGGGCTGAATCAACTCTCTGAAATGTTGGAAAAAAGAGATGGTTTAAGGATGACCACCAACACTGGAACGCAAAACTTGTTGCAATTCCCGGAACTCTTCCAAAACTGGCAAGAAGCTGAAGGCTTCTGCTAGAGGAATTGTCCCTCATAAAAAAGGGAGACCTTCAACCTAAAAGAAGGGAGGTCTACTACCTGTGATGGTTTTAGGATTACCAACAACTCTAGAATGCTTGAAGCATTTCCTGGAACTCAACCAAAGCTGGCAAGAAGCTGAAGGCTTTTGCTAGAGGAAGTGTTCCTCATATATGAAAGGGAGACCTTCGACCTAAAAGAAGGGAGGTCTACTACCTGTGGTGGTTTTAGGTTGTCCACCAACCAAAGATGATGGTTTAAGGTTGTCCACCAACCGAAGGCATGCTCATGGGCATCCGTGTCTCTGGCTACATCTCTGAATCCAGAATGACGAATTGTGGCTTAGGCTCGCTTGAACTGCTGACTACAACTCTGAACATGGAATGAGAGATTGTGGCTCAGGCTCGCTTGATCTGTCGTCGAAGCTTGTACATGACCACCATTTTCCCCCCTGTCAGGGACAAGGTGAGATGATGGAAAAAACTCAACTGCAAGTTTTCTCAATATCCGTGAACAAGTTCTAACATGTGTCGTAAACATCTTCTTGGCTGCTGATGCCCATTGCCAAGAAGCGATCCATCCAAGATGAATCTTTGTTCTTGCAGGAGGCTTGTGTCTGAAGCATCTGTCTGAAAAATGAGTGTGTCGACCACAGTGCTTGCATGGATGAAGATCAAAACAGTGATCTTTCATATGGCCAACTCGATCACAGTGTTGGCATTTCTCAATCTGTTGTGGAAGTGGAACAGGATCTGGAACAGCTGCAGGTGAACTGTCATACATGAATCCGGCACTCTGAAATATGATGGGCTTGGTGTAGTCCGGAATATGAAAGGACACATCCTTGTCATATCCAAGACCAGTTCGGTGCTTGTTGTGGACAAGCTCTTCCCAAGGTCTGATGATGGGCTTGAGAAGTGCAGGTTGAACTGCTGCATCTGCATGAAAATCTGCTCTAGTACAAGGAACTGAATGTGAATCAATTGCGACTTTGTCTTCTTTCTTCTTATGAGAGTCTTTCTCAATCTTCTGAACAGAAACAGGTTCAAAATGGTGACTTTTTTGCTGAAGTTCGTCTTGCTGAAGTTGAGATTCCAACTGCAAAAACTCGATCTTTTCTTGTGCATCTTGTAAACAACTTTGAATATTACAAAGAGCATCCTTGCTCATTTTTATCATGTCATCAACATTTGAATGAATGAGGTTATTCAACAACTCTAATGCCTCATTGATTTTAGCCATTTTCAACAACTTAGGCTCAAAAAATGAAAGGGTGTCGGCTTCAACCGAAAATGCACCCGTTTACAATGTGATTCCTTTCAAACAAATACAAATGACTCCAAGGAATTCTCAAAGTACAAAATCTGCTCCTCAAATGATGGAGGGCAATCAACAATCCAACAACTCAAATTTACACTTCAAGTCTTAATTGCAGCTATGAATGAAGAAGCGATACAATACAATATTTTTGCAAAATATTTTGTAAATGTGCAGCTGAAAACACTTGTGCAAAAGACCTTTAAGGTAGCTGAAATTTCCTTCAAAGAGCTGTTTTGAAAATGATGGCAAACTTGTTTTCTTTTGTAAAATTTCTTCAAAAAATCACCCTTATGTCAATGTCAAATCTGCAATTTTCTCTATGTGTTCACTTCATTTTCTGATATGTCATTTTCTCTTCCTTTCTGTTGTTCATATCTGCTCTTCTCTCTCTCTGCTGTTTTTATTTTTTATTTTTTATTTTTTTTAATTTTAATTAATTAAAATTTAATTAAAAAATTAATTAATTAAAAGGAAGTTAATTAAGAATGGAAAGAATTTAAAAGGGGAGGGAAATTAAATGGGAGGGGGAAATTAAAAAAGGTGGGAGAAGATTTAATTTAAAAGGAAAGGGAGATTAATTTTAAAAAGGGATTAATTAAAAGGAAGGAAATTAATTTAAAAGGGATTTTAAAGATTTAAAAAGGGAAGGGAAAATATTAAAAAATTTAAAAACATAAAAAAAATGAATTTAAAAAAAAGGGAGTGGTATTATATGCAAGGGGTTTTATTAATGGAAAGAGGGAATTGAAATCGAATTGGGAGTGGTGGAATGGAGTGATAAGGGGAATGGAGGCACGTTGGGGAAGGACAGAGGGGCGTAAGGATGGATGAGCAGTGGCGTATAAGGAGGGCCAGCCAAAGTGGAATGTTGAGGGATGTGGGAGTGATAAGGAGGGGGCCGCAGGTTGTGAGGGCCGTGGGGAAGAAGGGTCGAAGGGTATGATTTAACTATCAAATTTTTTTTTAATTGGCCGTGTGTAAGGCGGATGGGCCGAGAGTGTGAGGTGAGGGTTAGAGCTGTTAAGTGATGAATGTGGGATTGATTACAGAGTTTAGGGAGCGACTGGGTAGAATGGGCGTCGAGAGAAAATTTTTATTTTTTATTTTTTTTATTTTTAAAACAACAAGAGAGGAGTACAATGAGTTCAGAAATTTGCAGAATTTTAAGCAGTAAAATTGCAATTGAGGGTAAATGCAGAATCGTAGACTTAGAAGTAGCAGGAAAATAATATTTTTCTTTCAGCAGTAGAAAAATGCAGTCCAGAAGCTCAGAAATTTTCACCAAAAACTCTAGAATTTTTCAGAATATTACATAGGGTGATATAGCAGCAAAAAATTGGAGAATTTGTGGAGTTAGAGAACTCAGAAATCTCAGAAATTTCTTCAAAAACCCTCTTTAAACTATTTTCCAGCAGCTTAAAAATGCAAGACTTAAGTCATAAACTGGTGAAAACAACCTTCGATGCGTTGTCGCCTTCTTCAAAACCACCGCCGCTTTCTTCAAAACAAATTTCTGAATGTGGCAAAAAGACTGCTGCAGAAATCTCTGAGTGCTGCAAAAATTATCAAATTTTTTGAAGATATGCACATGCCATAAACACAAATGGCTCACTCAAGTTATAAATGAGTCAAGGTCCTAATGGAGAGAATAGGATGGGGGTATAGTTTGGCTTATCTTGCCTGCCACTATGTATTTCATGTGTTATTCTCTATATAGTCTTTTTTGTTAAAGATCGGAATGGTACATAGGTCATGTCCATTTGGAGGGTTCCTTGGAGTTTGGCTCCCCATGATATAGATAAAAGCATGCCATATTTTTGGGGAATGTCAGACACTAGAATATCCATGACTAGGCTCTTGGCTGGTATTTGTGCCAGATTGACACATAGATCTTAGATCAGGCCTAGAAATTTAACTCGAATCAAAATAGTACAAATATTTGTATGGTTTGATTATTTCAAGGCCTAATCTTTCCATCACTACCTTTGGCATGAGGTTATGTGAAACACCAGAGTCTAGCATAGCATTGTGTAGGATTTTGTCATGGATGTTCAAACTAACATAGAATGGAGGGACAACTCCCTCTTGAAACTTTCCCTCTACCTCTAGTCCAAACGACAATTATGTCTTGTCATCAGTCAGATTTAGAGTATCGGTGTCATTTCCTATGTTTAAAGCCTTCAAAAATTGAGATCTATATACATCTTGAGTCACTAATTTAGTAAGGGGTATGGCTATTTTTATCTTGGAAATATCACCCTCCATACTGAATGGTGTTTGTGTTTTTGAGAGTTCGATCAGTTTTATCATACATGGTCTTTTCAACAACTTTAGCTTGCTTAGTTTTATTTGGAATCTCAGTTAAACTAGTTTTTTCAGGGCCACTAGTTGATGTACTAGGGCAGCTTTGGTCACCATCATGTTGGCTGATTTTGGTTTTGCTTTGATCAACATTCTTGGCCATGGTATTGGTATTTTCAACTGTCTTTTTAGGAGTGTTTTCAGGGGTCTTCCTAGCAGAAATTTATGGTTTGTTCCTCTTGGGGATGTCTTGTGTTTTCCTACTTCTGAGGTTATACTTCCTATGAACCTCCATGATAGCATTTTCAAACCCTAGTTTGTATTCTTCATAATCCTCATATGTTCTTTCAAGTTGGTTTGAGAAAAAAAAACCTTGTTCTTCTTTTGTGAGAAAAACAACATCCTCACTATCAAATCCTATTAGATTCACATGGTCTTCTTCCGGCTCCTCGGTCTCTCTTTCCTCTTCATTTACATAGTTTTCTTGGAAAGGAGATCTGATTTTCTGGTCGTTTTCTCTTTGTCTGATTTGAGGATGGTCTCTTATGAAGTTTTGGTTTCTATTTTTGTTTTGGGGATTTTTTTGGTTTTCCCTAGGAGGTGCTCTTTCATTCAATTTAATTCTCTCCATCATCCTTTCCATTTTCATAACTAGGCTGTCAATTTTAGCATCAGATGTGGAGGCCATTGGCTCCTCTTTGTATGTAACCCTCTTTTCTATTCTCATTCTAGCCCTTTTAGCAATTAGGCTGGCTTCTATACTCACTGCTCCCCTTTGCATATCTTCTAGGGTAAGGGGATCTCTTTCTCTCAATTGGTAAGCCATTTCCAGATCAAATCCATCTGGAAATTTTACTAGGGCTAGGCCTTGTGGGGGTTTCATGTGAGGAGGGAGTACATTATATACACTATTGAACCTAGTGTAGTAATATTGAACACTTTCCCCAACATTTCTCTTAAGGTTATCATACTCTGACAATATTTGAAGAGGATTTTTCTTAGTCTCCCATTTGTTTATGAATGTTTGATAAAGGGAAGGGAGATCATGAATGCTATTAGGGGTTAAGTTCTTGAACCATTTATTTGCTTCTCCTCCTAAAATTTGGGCAAACATTCTCATTTTTATGGTCTCTTCTTCTATCTCTTGGTAGTCAAAAGCATCATTCATCTTGTCTGCATGCTGTTGGGTAGTTGTAGAATCAGTCCCATTGAAGTGAGGGATTTTAGATTGATAATCTTGTGGCATAGGCAACAAAGGTTGTGGTAATACCAGAGGGGCATACCATGCTGCCATGATGGGAGGTAATGGAACCCAAGGAGGATTTACAAGAGGAGGGTTTATGAGTGGGGGTGGAGTATGAAATGGAGTGGTTTGCACATTGGATGTATGAGTGGGGTAAGCATATGTACTTGGACCAGTTGGCTGATATTGAGCAGATTTGGAATGAAAGGAGTCAAAGTGTTGGAGAAGCTGAGAATCAGGAGGAGTGGAAGGAGAGGCTTCTCTACTAGGACTCTTCTGTAAGCTTGTAGGCTCAAGGTCTGTCTGGTCTATCCAAATTTGAGACTTAGTTCTGAATAGGTTTTTTCTTTGGTGTAAGTCAAATTGGGTATCTTGCAAGGATGTAAGGTTTTCAGGAAAAGAAATTGCCTTGTGAATTTGTCTGACAATAGTTGAATCTTCAATCCTAGAAGTTTTTCTTAAGATTATTTCTGGGTCATCAACTATGGCAGGAGGGTTTGGGTCAGGGTGAGATCTGGTGCTAATTCTTTGTGAAGCCAGATTTCAGACCCACAACACAGAGAGGCTGAAAGTTGTAAGGGTTTTTAAAAACAAACCTATATGAAATATTACTGAATTCACACAGTATGTGGCTGGGTTTTATAATATTAGGATTGATTAATACATTCCCATGTGAGTCTGTGAGGACCAATGGAGTCAGCAGGCCTACTGAAGACCAGTGGAGTCACCAGGTGGATGATGCTAACTATTTGAGGATTTGCTTGTTGTCCGCCATCAACACTTTGGGTACCAATCTAGAGATATTTTTTGGTTTTCTGAGTTATTTAGATAAAACTAAGATTTTTAATGAGTATCCCTAGTGGAGTCACCATTATGTTAGGTCCCTATAATTTGTCAGATTGGCAAGACCAAATAGACAAGGGTAACATCAAACCAACTTTGGTGTCCTCGGACCTAGCCTTCCTGGACTCAGAGAGGGCTCTCTCTATGTTTGTATAAATGATATGACTTGATAGATTCAGGATGTTGATTTTAGGCTAGTTAAAATGATAGGGTTTGTTTGCTTTGTTTTGTTTGGTTGGTTTGTTTGTTAAGAAGAATAGATAGAGTAAGATAAATTCAAACCATTGGGCTATGGGGTATGTGAAAGGCTTGAAAATTACAATAATAAATCAAGGGTGTTTCATAGGGCAAGTTAACAAAGCCAAATGGATATTAATAGCTTATGTGGGTGTGAAATGAACATTAAGTTGTGAATATAGTAGGTTTGAAGGGAAATTAAGAATCCTTTAACATATACTATAACAAGAAGAGTCTTTAAGAGTATTATGCTTTAGAAAGAATCAAAGGACAGGGCGCACCATAAACTTCTTTGGCTTGACTCCATTAAATAATTTTCAAGACAACAAGCTAAGTGGAACCAGAGAGCAACTAAGAATTCTCCAATCAGACCTAGCAGAGGAAAACATCTAAACAATAGAAAGTAGACAGAATTAAGGTGCCTCTCAACAACATATCTTAATCTAAATTTTCTACTTGTTCATAAGGGAAAGATGAAAAATATGGAAAACATAAGAATACAAGTGTAAAATCAGAACAACATCACCATTTAAACAAGTTCATGAATCCTATGAAAATGCTTGCTCCATTGATGCTCAATTCAAGATAGACACCAAGCTCCAAAACCAATTTCTTCACAACTCAAAATCTATATCATATTGAGATCAAAAATCAACCAACAACCAACATGAGGAATACATGCAGTATTTATCTACCAAATGAGGAGGTGAAACCCTAGCTAGGGTTTTAGAAGTCATTCATTACATAGTTAATTAACTTTTCCCTTTGAGACGATGCAAGGCCCAAGGCAAAAATATCTAAACTCATTTATGGAAAAAATAACTTCTAACATAACTATTTGAGCTAATTTTGGAAAAAGTTTGACTTTAAGGATCCATAATATATTTTGAAATAACTCCTGGTAAGGGTGCAGCTCCAAGGTACAGGGGCGCATCTCCAAGGTACAAGGGCGCGGCGCCAGTGCAAACACACAATGCCAAGACTGGAAAAATAGCCTGTTTTGCAGTTGACTTTTGGAGGCCTTCTCGATGTCCAAATGAGCTCCATGATAGCTCATTGGAAACCCTGTCTTGTATAGATTCTAGATCTGCTTTCATTTTTCAAAATTTTTCCCATTTTACTTTTAAAAAGTCACGTCTCCCAAGACTGCTAAACGCGCAGCGCCAGTGCTGAAAAAAGGGCAGAAAGGTGATTTTTTGGTGGTTTTTGGCCCTTTTGAGGGACCAAATTTGCTCCAAATGGTCTGAAATTTTTTGAAGATGATTTCCTTGGCATGATAAACATGAATATTTTGACCTTTTCCCATTTTATTTCCCCAAAATGGCACTACGTGTTTGGCCCAATTTTCTACAAGCCAAACTGTCAAAAATAAAAAATGTGCACAAATTGCCAAAATTTGGAATTTGCTTTGCTAATCATGGTTGGGAGGCTTGGAGGGATACATGAGAAAGAATGTTGAGCTTTTCCTTCTCTTTTGCCTCATTTTGAGCTTGAATCATTGCAAGGTCTCATTTGAGCTTGGCCCTTGCAATCCTGTTTCTCATGGCATAATGCTTTGCCATCTTCCTTTGCATGTCAGTGTCTCTCTTAGCCTTCTCTAGCTGACTCTCTAAATGAAATTTTTCCCTCTCAAGCCAAGATTCCTTATCTTCATCAATTTCTATGGCAAGCATCTCGCTTGGAGTGAGTTGCTCTGCCAATTCAGCTTCTTTCTCTCTTTCCCGGGCTAAAGCCTTCTTCAACCCAATTGTTCTTGGTCTCTTCCTAGGAATTTGTTCTTCCTCATCCTCACTGTCATCAAAAGTGCCCAAGGTCTCATCTAGTAATGCCTTGGCTCTTCCAACCTCTTTATGAGCTATGATTGCTCTAACTTTGCTGATGGCCTTTTTTGTCTCCAACTATTTATTCTCTAACTCAAAATAGTTAATTACATTATTTTCCCTACCAAGATTAGCTTGAAGCTCACTAATCTTGGCATCCTTGCTTTTGAGAAACATGTTTGTGATCTTCTCTTCATCCTCATCTTCAAGGTCAACTAGTTGAAACTCTTGCTCAATTTCATGTGTATCCTCCTCTTCAACAATGACCTACTCTGCAATATTTTCCTTTCCCTTATCAAGATGTTTTGTTGATGAAGAAGGCATGGCCCCTTGCACCTCTAGTGCAACAAACACATGCGTATAGCCCTCTGGTATGTCAAAGGAAAAGGTTCTATGTCATGCATTTTAGTGCCATCTGTCTCAATGTTCTCATCATTGCTTGATGCTTTGTCATCATGATATGAGGGTGAAGGATTATGGAAAGGTGATGTGGAAGGGTCATCATGGGGTGATTGGATGTGAGAGGATGGTGATGCATGAGTAGCAGGAAGTGATGGAGAAGTGGATATGGGAGAATGGGAAGATGAAGGAATATCTTGCTGATGATGGCCCTATGGAGTAGTGAAAATATCATGGGCAATGAAGGTATCCCATGGAATATTCTTCTGCTGGAGCTGGTGCATAACCACCATCTTGATAAGTGAATGATGGAAAAGGCTATGCATTTGATGATTATATTCTATCTTTTGAACAATGTAGGCCATTTTTTCAATGCTTCGGTAAAGATAATATGGTATATGCAACATCCTTACTCTAGTAAAATGCATGAGAATATAGTTATGGTATGGATAAAGGTGGGAAAACCTCCCTTCACAAGTGAAATACTTCATGATTATCCTCATCATGGGTGCATATCTATCAATCAGATGAGAAAAATGGAAGATGGACTTGTGATGATCTTTATACCTAGGCTTAAGATATGGTTCAAAATAACTCATGTCTAGGTTTGCTTGCTTGAACCACTTTTCTCCCACACTTGGTTTTCCTGTAGCATCTAAAATGGCATCAGTGGAAATCTCAAAGGTGACCTCAGAAAGACTAACTTGTTTGTCATGCAAATTGATAATGAATAGTATTTTTATCTCTGGGTGGTTTTGGACTTGCTGCAATCTTTCACAAAATTCAAAGCAACCTACAAGTTTGAAGCAGGAAATAGTAAGAGGAGATGCCATGAGTTCCCTTGTATTGAGGGGTTCAAATCTATTTATCTTCCCTCCCTTATGATCATGTCTCCTTGGAATTTGTGCCTCACCACCACTATCTTCACCGTCAGACATTTTAAACTCTGTTTTGGAAACCCTAGGGCTGAAGTGAAATGAGATGAAGGGAGGGTATGAAATGGCATTTTTGCATATGAATGGAATGAGTGAGAATGAAGGGAATGGATGTTGTGAAAAGGAAGATGAATGGCAGCCCTCAAACAATGTAATTTCTCTTCTTATGACTGATACTCTGTCTAGGAGGATGAAAAAAGCATATATACAGTGATCTCTGATTTGTATCTAGGGTTTGATTAGGGTTCATCTCCATTGATTAAGAAATCACAAAATGGCATAAAAATAGGGCTTATGGAATGCACTTACCTCTTTAAGATTGCTTGGATGACTGTAGCAAGAGTTTGAAGGTGATTTGAAGTGATTTGAGTGGTTATAAGAGTGATAAACCCTCTCTGTCCAAGCACACAGCACCAAGGCTGAGGGCACAATGCCAAGCTAAGTGTGCAACACCTTGGAAACTTCACAGGGCTCTGTTCGGGCAAGAGTGCAGTGCTCCTCCAAGCGCACAGCACCAGCTCCCAAGCATGCAACGCCTTCAGAATTTGTATGGAGGAAAATGGTCAAGCGCGCAGGACCAACTCCCAAGCGCGTAGCGCCAAGAAAATTTGCCCAAATTCTGCTTGAAAACTCACAAATTTTTCTCTCCTTGAAACTTCTAATGCTTTGCAAGGCAAAAATGATTCATATGAAATGTAAAATGGGCTTTTATATACTTGGTAATTTAATTTAACTTTGGAAACCCACTTTCTAATGTTTGAACCCCTTTTTCCCTTTCTCATTGATATTATTTTACATTTTTTGCTTGCAGGTTTTCTGAAGTCATGAAGTTGACTTTTCTTTTTCTCTTTGAGGCATGACAAGTTCACTTTGAAAAATTTGGGACTTTAATCACATAGGAGCATCTTCAAAATCTTCTGTAGTTTCCACCATAAAACTCAACTCATATTTTCCACCTTCTATGGCCACCTTTCAAAACCCTAAGTGTCTGAAGTTTTTACAACAATCATCACTGTTGTCTTCTAAGTTATCTATATCCCTTTCGAGTTCATTCATTTCTGTCCAGTTCCCCTCACCTCTTTCCATATTCATCAATATTTTCTTATGGACTTTCATCATGTTTGGTCTTGTGTGCTTCCTCCATGTCATTTTCTGTAAGTGATCACTGCTTTGGCATTCAAATGGACTAACCAGTTCATAACCCTAGTCATCTTCAAGACCAAGTGTTTCCTCTTTCCCTTTTTGTAAGTTTTTTTTCATTCAGGAGTAGACAATCTACATCATCAGTACCTTATGCTGATAAATATTTCAACACTCCTACAGAAGTTCTTAAATTTTTCCATTTTTCTCACTTGTTGGTTCTCAACTGAGAAGATAATCCTCCTTGGAAGTTTTATATCTTTCTTGAATAACCATGTCTTGACATTTCTATAACATCTGAGCCAGATTCTAGCAAAGGAAAATCAGTGCCTGAAACATCCAAGGATGACCTTAAACAATGTAAAACCCTAATGACTTAGTGGGAGTATCCTTTGACCTGATTTTGGCTTGGAGATTTTCAAGTGAAAATAGAGTATTTTTATACGTTATTATGCCTAAAGGGACATGGGAATGAGTTAGCTATAGGAAAACCTAGAGGGAAGGTGGAGTTTATGGATAGGGGAAAATAGGGCAATGAGGTTATAGGCAGGAAAGAAAGATGAAAATGGGAGACATAAGCCCATAATGAGTCTTTTAAGATCAACAGGGTGGCTTTGGGAAGACCAACTAAGGAATAGTGAAAATAGGTTTATAAGGATAATGAAGGCAGTGAGATTTCTAAAACTCAAGATTTTCAAGGAATATTGTTTTTAGAAACTATAACCATCCTATAGTCATCTAAAGATAGTGAAAAATACTGATGACTAACACTACTGTGGAGGGAAAGGAAAGTGAGGATCTAAGAGAGAGATAATAGTACCACCCTAGTAGATACACACACACACACACACACAGAAAATATTTGTCTAACATCGAGTGGAATAGTCCATAAAGATACAACGATCATTGCAACCATTATAAAAAATAAAGATCTGTCTAAGATCCAACAAAATAAGATGTGACGATCATTGAAACCATTACAAACAAGAATATATATCTAACATCTAGTGGAATATTCCACAAAGATGTGACAATCATCGGAACTGTTACAACACATTCTCAATAATATAAGCACTAAAACAACTGAAATAGCTCAACTAATTTAGCACTGATGAAAACAAACATGAACTACAAACATTCATAAAACAATCTTAAAAATATACATAATCCATGCATGAATATCGTGTTGGACATTGTGCTTTTAATATTAAGTAAAAGTCCCAATACACATGTATACAATGAACACAACTAGCTCCTTGAAGCCACTCCTTGCTCCCCAAAAGAACTAGCTTGTCTCTCTAATGGCTTGCGGGAGGAGCCAAGGTGAAAAGTAATTTTCTCATACAATGAGGGTGTATGTATAACCAATGGGGTGATGCTTCACCTCCCTTGTGACTCCTTGACTACCCTAATGAATGTTTGACTTCCTATGACTTTTCAACTTTACATGACTCTTCATATTTTGTACATGTCATTTGGACTTCCACTTTACAATACATTTTTTAATAATAAATTACATAATCCACAAGAATGATGTGGCATATGATGACTCATGACATGACACTACTGACATGGATTTATTGATGACATGGAAATGTCATGTCATTCTTGCTACTATTTGATATATGTCCTCTTGGTAATGCTCTCCTACCCACCTCCATTTGCCTTAGAGGTAAGGAGTCTTCAGTGATATCACGTCTTGAGCTATGGTCGCAAACTGGTGTCCTTTTTCTTTCTCTTGATTGATAAACTTGCATAATCAACTACAAAGATGTATTTTAATATGTTTCCATTGTCCATCTCCTTCTTCATCGTCATGTCATGGTATGGTAGAGCACCTGCATCAGCAATTCACTCATGACAAGACAACATCAGTTCGATAAAACCCTAGTCTAAGATGGTGCATGTTGATCTATTGACTGAGCCAAAACTGGGTGGTAGCCTTAGGGAGAGGCTCAATAGTTTTGTAATTGTGTAGCTCAAGCAATTAGGGGTAAATATTGAGCCTTGAGACTACACAATGTGCAGTTCTAGCTAGACAAGGCAGGCATATTGTGAAGTTTTGGAGCTCAGTGAGCCTGGATGAAGGGTTGAGCAGTTACGCACTACCTGATTTTGGAAGGAGGCAAAGAAGTGATACCAGTGATTGCACAATGTGCAGTTCTAGCTAGACAAGGCAGGCATATTGTGAAGTTTTGGAGCTCAGTGAGCCTGGATGAAGGGTTGAGCACTGATTCTGCTCACTACGTAGTTTTGGAAGGCAAAGCTGATCTAGTGATTGCACAGTTGTGCAGTTCAAGAGCTTAAGGGTTGGGCTTGAGCTTAAATACTACACAATGCAAAATTGGGGCTAGTCTGGAGGGTTGAATTGCACAATTTTGGAGGCCAAGGTATGGGCTTAAGCACTGAAACTGCGTAGTTCATAGTGTTGGGAGGAAGGAAATGCGCATTAAAAAATTTCAAGAGGAAGTGTTGCAAATTAAGGGATGGAACTGCGCAATGGGCAGTTCAGGAAGGTCAGATGGGGCTAAGTTGCTTGGTCAGAGAGATTTCAGAATTTGGCTAAGTGTGGGATCAATGAAGTTGATGTAAACAATGATAAGAATTGACTGTGTTCACACACTTAGAGCACTTGATGACACAACAACATAGCTCATCTAGGAAACATGAACAACATACTTCCCTCAGCGCGACAATTGTGCGACGACTTACGACAAGTGGGACACTAAAGATACACTTTGTGATAATTGTGATGACAAGTGTGTGAAAAAGATTAAAACTTTGGGATTGAGTGAAAAAAATGTTTACATGGTAGGATCAACTCATTTTCACAAATATAACCCCTTGAAACCATCAAAACAAGCTTATATACATCGTGTGACACTTAACATGTGAAAATACGACATTTTTCTTTCCTCGCAAAAGGAACCAAAACACTTATAGAAAACACATGAAATGGATTTTAATATTTGCACCGACAATATACAAGACAAAGGTAGGCTCCGAAATTTGGTGCAGGCCAAAATTTTGGAGGGTGTTGTAGTAGTGAGAACACTTGGCGACACACTAGTAGAATTATAGCTTCATTGTCTTTGTTGAATCTTCCATGCAAAGTATTAGTTCTTTAGGATATATTGATTCTTCGTGCAGATCACTTTGGATTCCCTACTTACCCCGTGAATAAGCATGGTCTTCTTTGTACCTTCTCGATTGAAAAAAAACATAAGATTCAACAATAGCAATGTTTTGAATTAGAAAGTGAGTGAAGTTCCCGATATTTAGATTTCATAGTATAATTTTTCATCTCTGGTGTTTCTCCGCTACTAGCAGGCCTGGATAATACCCTGACGAAGTCACTATAGGAACACAAACATTTCTCTCTTTCCAGCGAGCTTGGAAAATACCCTGGCGAAGATGCTTGCTTCACCTCTTTATGAAGGAAACCTTTCTATTCTTTCGACTTTATTTATATATTTAAAGGGGTCTATGCAATGGAACTTATTCAATTTATGGGCGGAAGAGGTATCCAAAATTATTGAGAGCTTCAGAGAATCATATAGAGACCTCTGATTTAGGTTTGCTCGTTTAGATTTTTTCCCCTTGTCCCCTTCTATTGATTGGATAACCATGAAAACACCAAAACATAAAGAACCGAGTGTGGGTGCAAGGTTTCTTAAATAGACACAAGTATCATGGTTTGACCAAAACTCTCCTTATGGACGGATTGTATTTTTCGTCGAAACTTCATCAACCAAAATATGTAACCAACAAAAAGAAGAAGGGTAGAGTGTTAGCCAAATTTTGCAGTGTCACAAAGCCCTTTTCTATTTTGCCACATTGACTTTTGAGCCAACAAAGCATCTTCATGCAATGATCCGAATGAAAGCTGGCCTACACCCATGGTATTCATCCACCCATGGTATTTATCCACCCATGGTATTGTAAGTGACATCTATCCAAGATATTCATTCATCCATGGTATGTATCCACCCATGGTATTTAGCCACACGTGGAATTTACCCATGGTATTGTAAGTAGTATCAGAGCGGTCTACTCTTTCTCGATCCTTCTTTGCATGTCCCCAACGAGTTTAGGGTATAAGGAGTTAGGGCTTGATCTGGTTGAACCTTTGCAAGATCAACCTCGAAAACCCCAACAATCGTCCATGGGGGACAAAAATAAAGATGAGGGAGTAGGAGATCCTATCAAAATATTACTCGAGGAGGCCCTCGAAAGACAAAGGAACGCGATGATGGATAAACTTGCCCAGATCCTTCAACGACTGCCCACTGGTGGTGTATATGCATTCAAAAACCACTCTGGAGGCACAAATCCTTTTAAGGTACAAGTAAACTGATCTAGATCTTGGGGGGAGGCCCACAAGGTCTAAAAAATTGAAATGGATCTGACAAGATCTGCAAAATTACAATGCAAAAAAAAAGAGAGAAGAACACATTGTAAATAAAACCACAAAGAAAATTTTTATTAAAACAAAGAATAACTGTAGAAGCTACATTGTTGTGGACAATCTCTCTTTTTACAAAGTGAGGCTTGTTATTTATAGCATTTTTTTGAGTTACAATACCATTGGTCAATACCATGGGTAGATACCACTTACAATACCATGGGTAAATTCCACGTGTGGATGAATATCATGGGTGGATACATACCATGGGTGAATGAATATCATAGATAGATGTCACTTACAATACCATGGGCGGATAAATACCATGGGTGGATGAATACCATGGGTGTAAGCCACTTTTCATTCGGATCATTCCTCCCTCCTTAAGAAGTAATGGTCTCAATTGCGTGAATTTCCCTCCTGAGAAGCCCTTGTTGAATATGAAGATCCACCAAAGAGAAGGGTTTTGTGTGGTTAACCCATAACCGTGATGAACGAAGATATGATGATAGAGATGCCTTGTAATGATTATGACCAACTACAATATTGACAATGTGCGGCCTAGAAAATGGACTTTGATGAAGTGTGGGTTTGATCCAGGTGGCTCTAGAGACACACATGATAAAGAGGGCTTAAAAATAAAAGTGATCAGATTGCTCTATAACTAGGTTCAGGTTGTAGATCTCGACGTCCTGATCGCAACGGTGTGAACAGTTCGTCAAACCGAGCTCGTATGCCAAAGTTAGGAGCAATGAAAGTTCTGGGTTGACTTGGTGAGTAGGTAGCCTTAAGGGAGAAACAATTTGGACGAAAGCTGGCCACCGAATTTTGGAAAGTTAAACCAAATCCTGGGCGAAATTGTGGCCTATTTAAAAGCACTCCTATGGTCAAAGTCCGATTTTTCAAAAAAAAACTGATAGTTTGTTTTTTATATAAAAATAAAAAATATATATTAAAAATTAGTCCAGTGGGCCATGACCCCCACCGGACCCCACGACACCTCCCCACTACAAATGGAAAATATTATTATAAGAGTTCGTCGAGCTGTGACCCCTGCAGACCCCGCACCGATCAAATATTGTTAGGGCCCAATGGGTCATGACCCCCACGGGCCCCAACCGTCAACCATATATATTGTGTTATATATATAACACCACCGTATTAATATGGGTGGCGGGGGTTACCAATCCCACCTCCAACCCACTTACCATTACACCATCTTGACACCGAGGACCGTAGATGTAGTCCCTCCTGGACGAACTCCATTATCAAAAGAAGTCTTCTTATGATTGCTAATATTGACATGTTATGTTCCTCTTATTTACAACATGCAGTTGTTCATTTATGTTCATTTTCGCTTTAATTAATGTAATTCTAACACATCAGCCGACGTAAAAGGTCTTGGTTAAGGGTATCGAGAATCTACCCTAGATCAAGTGGTATCAGAGCAAGTCTTCTTGCTGATTGGATTGCAGGCATGAACTATTGAAAATTCACTAAGTTGAGCCATGGAGAATGTCAAGGACATGTACGAGACCATGCTTAGGGTGTTTGAGAAATCAGACATGTTGTACGAGGCTTATGAAAAACAAGTCACAGAGAACGCATAATTGAAGACACTCCTACATGAAGAAAAGGAGGACAAACATCAATTGTAGCTTCAGTTGCAAGTGACGACAGAGGCATGGGAAGAATTGAAGTGAAACAATGAACATCTTCAAGTAGATCATGATACATTGAAGGCACTCCTACAGGAAGATAAGGAGGAGAAGCAGTGATTGTAGCTTTAGCTACAAGCCGTGACAGAGGCCTTGGAGGAAGCGAAGCGCAACGAAGGCTTAGAGAAGCCTTCTTCACCTGTTTTGCAATCGACAACTAATGTAAACAGTGTTGATTTCTCTTCAGTTTCTTCACATGATATCATTTCGGTTGGAAGTGTGGAGATACCCATTTCAGGAACCGACATGAGAATCCTCACCAAGATGGGGTAGAAAGGAGGAGGACTTGGATTTCGTGGCCAAGGCATAACCCAACCATTGTAGGTTGTGCAACTACCTCACTCGGCAGGTTTGGGGTACTCTGAAGAAGGATGTTCGAAGGACATCAAGGGAAAACAAATATTGATGAACTCTCCAAGGAAGAGGAATGATGGGGACACTTTTCCATCGTCGCATGGTAATGCATTTTGCAGTGAACGAGTTGAGGTGAGCTCCCATCATCATGATCACACCATAGATCACTAGAGAAGGTATAATAAATCTCGTTATTCCAGAGAAAATTTTGAATATAAAAATGTTGATAACCACAATCGTAAATCATGGCATCGCAAAACATGTCATTTTTGTGGTTTGCATAACAATGTGTTTTCCAAGTGTTGGAAAAGGATGGCAGCACAAAAGAGGATGAGGCATGGAAAGCCTTCTCCCCAATAGGAAAAGAAATCGGTTAAGCAGGTTTGGAGGAAAAAGACCTTTTTCACCCATTGCGACCGAAGTGGCCATAAAAGAGCCACGTGTTGGAAACTCCATCCAGAGCAGTGCCTTTAAGACAAAGTGCCCATGCATACACTAGTCAAAATAGCTGATCGACAAGCAAGTTTGCCGCAGGGAAATGATCCACTCATTTTGATAAGTGAGAGATGGTTCTTCTAGATTGTTTTTTTTCTAGATATGTTAGCTTTTCATGGCTGTGTTTGTAAATCATATGTTGTGTTTTTTAACTGTAAAAGTGATTTGTGTTTTTCCATCACTTGTTTAAGTGATAATGATATTTTTTGGCCTTGTTTTATAAGTCGTGTGTTGCATTTCTTTCATGTAAAAGTGATGAGGTTTTTTCCATCACTTCTAAATGCAATGATGATATTTTGGCCTTATTTTATGAGTCATTTGATGCATTTCTTTCATGTAAAAGTGATGAGGTGTTTGCCATCACTTTGAAATGCGATGATGATGTTGTTGGTCTTGTAATGATAGGTAGGGTATGATTTCCATTTTGATGTCAGCTTGACCACCGAGTACATGTTATAAACTCATGGAAAGTATGGAAATGTTTTGGGTCATAGTTGGTCAATTTGAGCATGTAATTTGCAGGAGATTGTACTACAGGTTTGCAGAAGGTGCAGGTGTCAGTTCATCACTTATGGCTCCGAAGGACGTAGGTGAAGGAGAAGGAAGGGTTAATTTTCAAGACGCTTGTGGTGCAGACATAGTACACAACAGTGCAGATTCTTTTTTATGCTTTTGGGGGACCAAAATATCCTCAATGGGGAGGATTGATCTAGGTGGCTCCAGAGACACACACAGGACAAAGAGGGCTCAAAAATCAAAGTGATCAGATTGCTCTCGAACTAGGTTCAATTTGTATATGTCGACATCCTGATCGCAACGGTGTGAATAGTTCATCAAATCGAGCTCATATGCGAAAATTAGGAGAAGTCAAAGTTATGGGTTGACTTGGTGACTCGGCAACCTTAAGGGAGACACAATTTGGAAGAAACCCGACCACCGGATTCCGACAAGTTCAGACCAAATCCTTGGTGAAATTGTGGCCTGTTTAAAATCACTCCTATGGTCAAAATCTGATTTAAAAAAAAAAAACTAATTTGTTCTTTTAAACAAAAAAATAATTAAAAAAAGGGGGTGGCGAGCCACCACCCCCGCCACCCCACCCAATTGCATGTCACATTCAATAAAAAAATTAAATTAAAATAGGGATGGTGGGCCATGAACCCCGTCGGACCCCATGGCACGAAACTGCAACCATATACATTATATGGTGGGGTGGTCGACGGTCAACCCCGCCACCCCAACCGTATTATATAACATAACCACCATTTCTCGTATTTGTCGCCGGTTGGTTGGACGGGCCACCCAATGCGAACCCGAACCTCCTCCAAAAAAACTGAACGTGCCAAATGAAAACCATGGACACAGATTCTGTGGGGAGGCGGGATTTGACCCCCCGACCTCCCCTCAACAAATTATCCCTTATTACCATTGCGCCAACTACCTCACTTGGGTATATCCACCTTCATTTTTGTGTATAAACCCAGTTTTCACAAGTGCGCAAAGGGAGGGTAGAGCAGAGTGCACATGGATTTCAAGACTGAGTTTTTACAAGCAGAACCATGAACAGGCCCAAAACAGGGAATGAAACCATGAGCCTTGAAATTTTCCCGGGGAGGTAATTTTTCTCCATCTCGGAATATAGTCAAGTTTACAATCATTTTTCACAGTTTTTCACAGAGAATGCAATGGCAAGTTCGGATTCGCCTTTTGAGTTGCAGGTTTACAGTCCACCCATGGAGCAACATCTTGGAGGAATCTAGGGGGAATCTAAAAGATTCCTTTTTGCCCCATATTTTCACTTTGTCATAATTCAGAAAATGGACAGTCGATTTTGCACTATTTGATGTCACGAATCTGATGGCGCATTCAGAATTTCCATCTGAGATTTATATTTTTCAGTCACTTTTTGAAGTGAAGTTGCAGGTGTCAACTTTCAGCGAGTGAGCAGTCGATTTCACACCTTTCGACGCCACGGTTGTGATGATGATTTCAGATCCAGCAACGCAACAACCCATTATTCAATCATCTTTAACATGAGGTATAAGATGTGTTGATTTCATGTACTTCTTTATCCCTGAGATGCATAGTGTTGTACAGATCCCTGTTGATGTATGAGTCATGGGATCTTGTTTTGTTTGGCTATTGATGTACTTTATGTCATGGATTTGTATTAGGTCTGAGATCCCTTGTTTGCCATGTTGGCAGGATACTCATTGTCACATATATGTTTTTTGATATCCCTTGTTTACCATGTTGGTGGGATACTCATAGAATTTATGTGTGAGCTATTGTCATATTGATAGGAGTCTTTTTTGTGAATGAGAGTTCCGGTAGTGGAACATCTCATAGAGAGGTCTAGCCACTCCTGCATGAGGGAATTTTCCTTGTATGTCAGAGAAAACACATCCATGTATATATTTTTCTTTACAAAACTTAATACAACGGCCTACACCATCTTGAAATTGAGGCCCGGAGAGGTAGTCTCTCCTGGATGAACTCTGTCATCAAACGACGTGTTCTTATGATTTTTGATCTTGACATTTATGTTCCTCTTCTTTACAACATGCACTTGTTCATTTATGTTCATTAATGCTTTAATTAAATACAATTCTAATTTATTAGCTGAAGTAAAAGGTCTTGGTTAAGGGTATCAAGAATTTACCCTAGATCAGGGTTTGTGGATGACCTAGAACCATGAAAAACGAAGATTCGAGGATAGAGATACCTTGTAATGCTTGTGACCAATTGTGATACTAACAATGTGCGGCATAGCAAATGGAATTCGATGAGAAGGATTTTGTGCGGTTGACCCATAATCGTGATGCTGATTGTTAATGAAGTAGCATGTGACTACATAGGTTGGGGTGGGAGGGCATATCTCCAAATAACCCAATCTGAATGCTGCTATGTTGAAACTGATTAATGTGAAGCAGGTGCCTACTAACGAGGGTGGGGGGGCATGTCTCCAAAGGGAACCTGCTCTGAATGCTGCTCCAGATTTAAAATGGGCATAAATCGGTCAATATAACTCAGCATATTTATTATAACATGTTTTTGGAAATAGAATGATCATTATTCATCTTCCCATGTATTTGAAATCGCTATCTAGAGACTCAAGATTCTCACATTCGCGCTGGAACTGTCCCGCCGTCATAAAATTTCTGAAAAAATAGTTGATTTTAAATCAATAATAATTCCCTTGTCCAGACTCCGATTCGACCGATTTTTTTTAAATCGGGTGTTTTTTCAAGGGAAGCTCAGATCTATAACCATTTCTCTTAAATTTCGCACTAAAAACTACAAAAATTGACAGGATAGCCGCCGTCCACGAATTGTCGTTAGAAAAAGTTTTGCAACAGTGCCAATTTTGAATCAGCGATATCTCCCTCATCCGAACTCTAATTCCACCGATTATTTTTTTTGAATTTTGGTATGTTTTCGCAAGGAATCCAGATATGTTATTTTTTTTTTTTGTAAATTTTTTACCAAAAATTTCAGATCTAACCTACAAACTCGCCGCGAAAAAAAATAAAAAAATCATGGAGGTTGTTGAAGATTGTTACAAAAAATTGAAATTGAAATATGCTTCAAACCCTCATTCCCATGGAGGCGTAACCTGTATATGATACCACTGATCTAGATATTGGGAGGAGGCCCCCAAGATCTAAAAAATTGAAATGGATCTGACAAGATCTGCAAAATTAAAATTCTAGAAAAAAGAGAGAAGAACACACAGTAAATAAAACCACAAAGAAACTTTTTATTAAAACGGATAATAACTGTAGAAGCTACATTGTTGTGGACAATCTCTCTTTTTACAAAGTATGGCTTGTTATTTATAGATTTTTTTTTAGTTACAATACCATGGGTAGATACCACTTACAATACGATGGGTAAATTCCATGTGTGGATGAATACTATGGGTGGATATATACCATGGGTGAATGAATATCATGGATAGATGCCACTTACAATACCATGGGCGGATAAATACCATGGGTGGATGAATACCATGGGTGTAGGCCACTTTTCATTCGGATCATGCAAGATCTTACAGAACAAAAGACAAAACAACACACGACAAGGAAACAAAACTAGAAGACAAAACGGAAGGAGGCTACACCAAAACATGGTGCAAAACCAAAATCAGAAAACACAAGACAAACTACAAAAAATGAATGCAGGATGAATGTGTAAAGGAAACTAACATGCAACTAACCTATTCCTAACCTAACCAGTTAGAAGGCCAGGGTTATGTATAATGAAATTTCCAATGTAGCCACCGTAATTGTTCCCGACCTGCAATCACAAAGATATGATTGATTAAAACTAAGATAAAAAAATGTGCAACAGAAAATATAAGAACTTGAATAACTTGCACAAATATTTTAAGGTCTTTCCTATCGATAGAAAGATAGGCCATAACCAGTACTTCGAACCAGTTCACATTCTTACCTTTTTGATGAAAATCATCATTCAACAAACCTTGGAAACTTCTTGTGAATGCATCTTCATGTGCACGATCTTTATTATAAAGTGTGAGAAAATATCGAAACTTATTATTTGCGATGAAGATTTCCAAGTAGGATTGATCCAACCATTCAGCGATTGGATTGTAAAATTTGAAATAGTCCTCTCGAGAACCCTGAATTATTTGAAAAGATGGATTTTCAATTAGCAGCACAGGGTCAGGACATGAATGTTGTGTGAGACAATTGATTTGATCATATTCAACTGACTTGTCAAGACATTGAGGAACCAACATGACCATTAGCGAAGGCTGAAGTGCCTCAACCGTTTGAAAAGTACCCAAAGGATGAAATGGTAAACCATGAAGATCAAAGGATGCAAACCAAGTTTCATTAGATATACTGGTGGGAAAATGATAAAACAAATGACAATTAATATTATGATGAGATGGACAATTTATGGTATGATATTCCTGGTTCAAAGATGGATCGATTTGAACATCTTTATGAATTCCTTGAACAAATGAATCATCTTCCTCACATGATAGATATGAAAACCCGTTTCGATGTAACCAATAACCTACTGCACTAGCATCATAATCATTGAAAGAAGTGATAATTAATGTTAGTACAACAAACACATGAAACTAGTCAAGATAAGATGAGTGAAGAAGAATTTGATTCTCCAGATAACTCGTACATCGATAACTTGTTGGAATAATCTGGGTGAGGCTCGAGATCAAACCTAACAGATGCAACTATAACACCAAGAGTATATCCAATAGCTCGTAAGCTAGATGTACCAAGAATTTATGACTTAGCAAGAGCCGAGATTCCATGAGGGTGACTCTTTGAGCCTTATAACGGGTCAAATATGTCCCCCCGTTGGATTTGAAACTGGGTGTAGGGAATAACATCTCAATGTGCCAACCACTCGATCGTCTCACAATGGGTCTAATACTAGCCTAGATCCATATTAACTACGGATCTATCAAGTGTCGAGAGGGATCAAATCTCTCAAGGTGCAAACCTCTTTTTTGAGTGCAAAACTTGAGAAAATGTTTGCACCTCGATATATTTGATCCCTCTCGGCGCTTGATAGATCCGTAGTTAAGATGGATCTAGGCTGGTTTCAATTGTGTGTGACCAAGGAAATTATATCGATAATATGAGGAACATATGATTAATTTTATCAATAATATGTAAATACATCTAATATTAATATAACCATTTTAAATATGCTAAAATGTTTGATATTTATCGATTCATTTTAATTTTAAATTTTCTTATTTACCTCTTTTTGTTGATATGATAAATATTGTAAAATAACTTTAATGATGAAAAATGATGAAATGAAAATTTTGAGTGCAAAGTGACAATGTAATAATATTGAATGATAGAAAATGTGAATAATAAGAATGTAGTCAATTAGAAATAGCCTTCATTGTGATCAATCTCAAACTATTTTCTTCTACTATTCTTATTGTCACCCTTGTTAGTTTTGTCATATTTCCATATCGATTATATGAAAAAGATAGTAGAAATCATAAATCATACACAATTTAAATATTTAGCTCGAGCTGTTGTAGTAAACATAATACCTTTTCTCTCTTGCTCTCCAATATTATTAGGTTTAATTACTATAACACAAAAATCGTTCTACACTGTCAATCATTTTTTGTGCTTACACTTAAATCAATGTGCATTATTAATCCAATGACTTTAAAACTAATGTACCCTCATACATCCAATTACATCAAATCAGAAATCAACATATACACTGAAATCAATGTATCTAATGCAAGAAATAAAATAAGATTAGAAAACAACATCTACATAGATATCAATGCATCTAATGCAAGTAATCAAATAGGATTAAGAATCAACATCTACACTCAAATCAATGCATCTAGTGCAAGTAAGAAAATAGGATTAGAAACCAACATATACACTACAATCAATGCATCTAGTGCAAGCAATCAAATATGATTATAAATCGCCATCTACACTAAAATGAATGCATTTAGTGCAAGCAATCAAATAGGATTATAAATCATTTATATTGAAATAAATGCATATAGTGTAAGAAATAAAATATAATTAGAAATCAACATCTACATTTAAATTAATGCATCTAGTGAAAGCAATAAAATAGGATTAGAAATCACCATCTACACTAAAATCAATGCATTTAGTGCAACAAATTAAATAGAATTATAAACCATCTACATTGAAATCAATGCATATAGTGCAAGTAATCAAATATCATTAGAAATCAAAATCTACACTACAATTAATGCATCTAGTGCAATCAATCAAATAGGATTAGAAATCACTATCTACACTGAAATCAATGCATCTATTGTAAGAAATATTCTTCCCTCTCCCCCCCTCCATATATATATATATGTCCCTCCATCTCTCCTTATTTGTCTCTTTATCTCACCCCCACAAACACAAACACTCTCTCACTCCATATTTATCAATCTCTTTGTCCCTCCCTCCCTGTCTCCATCTATCTCTTCTTTCTCTTCACCTTCCATCTATATCTATATCTCCCTTTGTCTCTCTATATCAACCCCAAAAAGTACACTCTCTTTCTCCAATCTATCTATCTATTACTCCCTACTCTCCCTCCCTCTCCCTCGCTTCTATCTCTCTTCCCTCCTTCTATCCTCTCTCGCTCTCCCTCCATCTTTCTTATCACTCCTTATCTCTCTCTCTATCTCTCTCTCTCTCTCTCACTCCAACTTTCACTCTCTATGTCTTTCTTCTTACCTCCCTCTCTCTCCCCCTCCATCTCCATCTCTCTTTCCCTACCTCTCTCCACTCTTTCTCTTCCTTTCTCTCCCACCTCTCTCTCTCTCTCTCTCTCTCTCTCTCCAACTTTCACTCTCTATGTATTTCTTCTTACCTCCCTCTCTCTCGCCCTCAATCTCCATCTATCTTTCCCTAACTCTCTCCACTCTCTCTCTCTCTCTCTTCACCTTCTAACTTTGTCACTATATGCCTTTCTTTCTCCTTCTCTCCATATCTTCTTATTTGTCTCTTTATCTCACCCCCAAACATACACACGAGTCTCTTCTTATCTCCCTTGTCAGTCCATCTCTCTCTTCACTTGTTACTCTTTATGTATTTCTTATTCCCTCCCTCTCTCCCCATCCAGATCCATTTCTCCATCCATCTCCCTCTCCCCCTCCAACTCCATGTCTCTCCCTATCCAAATCCATCTATCCCTCCCTCTCTCCCCCTCCAACTCCATTTCTCTATCCCTCCCTCTCTCCTCTTATCTCTCAAGCCCCCTCTCTTTTTATTCCTATCTATCCCTTTCTCTCCTACCTCCCTCTCTCTTCCCCCATCACTCTCTCTCTCTCTCTCCTAAAATCCTCTACAGTACCCCATCACTCTCTTCCTCTCTCTCGTCCTTCCTCTCTCTACCTTTATCGCCTCCCTCCCTCTATATTCACCCCCCCCCCCCCTCTCTCTACCCTCAAATCCTCTCTCTTCCCCCATCACTCTATCTCTCTCTCCAACTATGTTACTATATCACTCCCTTTCTTCTTCTCTCTCCTTCTCTCCCCCCTTGTCTCCATCACTCTGTCTATGTCTCTTTATCTCGCTCCTAAACATACACACTCTCTCTTCATCTCTCCCTTGTCACTCCCTCTCTCTTCACTTCTCACAATCTATTTATTTCTTCTTCTCTCCCCCTCCAACTCCATATCTCTATCCCTCCCTTTCTCCTCCTCACATCCTTCCTCGCTCTCCCTCCCTCCCTCTCTCTCTCTCTACCCTCCAATCCTTTCTCCTTCTCCCTCTCTCTCTCCTTCTCTCTCTCTCCCATCTCCATATTTATGTCTCCCTCTCCCTCTCTTACCCTTATCTACCTCTCTCTTTCCTCTCCCTCTCTCTCTCTCTTCATTCCTCCTCCCCCCTCATCTCTCCCCTGTCAATCCATCTATTTCTCCACCTCTATCATATGTCTTTGTTCTTCCCTCCCATATATATCTAGAGTTAACATATATATATATATATATATAGTATTAATATAAAGTTATTAAATTTAATAATTTTAATATTATAATATATTAATATCAATATTATATTTAGTAATAATAATACTGTGGATAATCTGGATTCATGATTCCACAATTATTTTTAAATTTAATTAATAAGCTAATAAAACTTTAAAATTTAAAATAGAACAAGATTTTTAATCATGAATATTTACCATGGATATTATTAACTATTAAATAGGTTTTTTTACAATACTATGGGTCAATACCCAGAAGAGAAAGATAGAGAGAGAGAGAGAGGGAGAGAGGGAGAGGAGGGAAGAAAATCATAATACCATGGGATAATACCATGGTTTATCAATATTGTGGGTCATCTAGGCTTTTGTTTATTATGGTATGGATCTAGATTTTTAATTATTCATTTACAATACCATGGCTTATCAATACCACATGCCCAATAACCATAACTTATTTCAAAATCAAAATATTTTACAAATACTTTATTTTAATTTAATTTTATAACATTTGTTAATTAAATCTAAAAGAAAAATTTAAGGTTATAATTACTTTTGAGGTATATTTAGACCCTCCATCCTAAAGACTACTAAAATATACCCATAGAGATTAAATTGAGGTTTTTATTAATAAAAAATGAAAATGATTTTTATATACATATGTGAAATTTATATAATATAAATAATATTATAAAGAACCAGGATAGATGTATATTAATGGAGGATCCAAGCGAAGAGATTAAGAAAAGTGACTAACAATGATAGAGGAAAGATAGTGCATGGTTCTTTTAAAATTTTTATTATTGTATTTTCTTTGACATGATTGATCCAAAATATAGGTTTAATATTTTACAACCGTTTTTTTTTTAAATACAATACAATGGGAAGTGAGATGGAGGGGGAATAAAGTGGGGGAGAGAGACATAGAGGTGGGGGAGACATGGAGAGAGGGGGAGCGGGGAGAGAGGGAGGGAGGGAGGGAGGGAGATGGATTTGGAGGGGGGGAGTAGGGAGGGAAGAAAAAATACATTAAGAGATAGAGGTGGAGAAAGAGAGGGAGTGACACAAGAAATATGAAGATGGAATGAAGGAGAGAGGAGACGAGGGAAGAGAGAGAAAATTAGAGGATAGAGATAGGGAAAGAAGGGGAAGAGAGAGACAAGGAGACATAGATATGGAGGGGGAGAGAGGGGGGAGCGAGATGGAGAGAGGGAGGGAATTAATGACAGAGTTGGAGGGTGGAGAGAGAGAGTGTGTGTGTGATGGTAGGGAGAGACATAGGGAGGTGGGAAAGAAAGGGAGAGAGATAACTTGAGAGAGGAGAGAGAGATGAAGTTGGAAAGAGAAGAAATACTAAGAGAGAAAGATGGATAGGGAGAGGAAGTGACGAGAGAGAGAGAGAGAGAGAGAGAGAGAGAGAGAAGGGGAAGAGAGATAGAGAGAAGGGGAAGAGAGAGAGAGGGAGAGGAAGAGGGAAAGAGAGAGAGATAGAGATATATGGAGAGAGTGTGTATGTTTTGGGGGTGAGAAGGAGAGACAAGGGGAGATAGAGATATAGATGGAGAGGGGGAGAGGGCAGAAGAGAGAGGCAGAGAGAGAGAGAGAGAGAGAGAGAGAGAGAGAGAGAGAGAGAGAGAGAGAGAGAGAGAGTGCATATGTTTTGGGGTTGAGATAGAGAGACAATGCGAGATAGAGATATATATGGAGGGGGAAGAGAGGGAAGAAGAGATAAAGTGGGGGGGGGTGGGGTAGAGAGGGAGAGTAAGACGAGATATATATAGATAGATAGATATGGAGAGATAGTGTATTTTTGTGGGCTAATATATAGAGATTCAGAAGGAGAGACAAAGGAATATAGATATATAAATGGAGGGGGTGAGAGGGAATGTTAGAGAGAGAAACAGAGAGAGATTGTTTAGGGGTCAAGATAGAGAGACAAACAAGGAGAGATGGAGGGAGGTATAAATATAGATGGTAGGGGGAGAGAGGGAAGAAGAGAGATAATGAAAGGGAGGAAGAGGCAGAGAGAGAGAGAAACGAGGGAGAAAGGGAGGGGGAGAGAGAGAAGGAGAGAGGGAGGGAGATAGACACAAAATGGAAGGTGGAGAGAGAGGGAAGAATAAAGAGACACACATAGATAATACAACCATAGAATTTATATCTAGAAAGTCATGAATATTTTATTTTTTCACTAAAATAGATGTATTGATTTAAGTGTAGTTGTTGATTTCTAATCCTATTTGATTGCTTGCACTAGATGCATTGATTTTGGTGTAGATGTCTATTTCTAATCCTATTTAAGGCCTTACACTAGATGCATTGGTTTCAATGTAGATGTTGATTTCTACTCCTATTTGATTGCTTCCATTGGATGCATTGGTTTCGATGTAGATGTCGATTTCTAATCATATTTAATACCTCACACTATATGTATTGATTTAAGTGTAGATGTCAATTGCTAATCCTATTTAATACCTTACACTAGATGCATTGATTTCAGTGTACTTGTTGATTTCTACTCCTATTTGATTGCTTAAACTGGATGCATTCGTTTCAGTGTAGATATTGATTTCTAACCCTATTTGATTGCTTGCACTAGATGCATTGATTTTAATGTAGATGTTTATTTCTACTGATATTTGATTTCTTGCACTAGATGCATTAGTTTCAGTGTATATATTGATTTCCAATATATTTGATCACATGCACTAGATGCATTGATTTCAATGTAGATGTTGATTTCTAATCCTATTAATACCTTACACTAGATGCATTTATTTAAGTGTAGATGTTGATTTCTAATCCTATTTAATACCTTACACTAGATGCATTGATTTCAGTGTATATGTTGACTTCTAATCTTATTTGATTGCCTGCACTGGATGCATTGGTTTTAGTGTAGATATTGATTTCTAATTATATGCATTGATTTCAATGTAGATGTTGATTTATAATCCTATATGATTGTTTGCACTAGACACATTTATTTCAGTGTAGATGTTGATTTTTGATTTGATGCAACTAGATGTATGATGTACATTAATTTCAAAGTAATTAGATTAATATAGTGCGTTGATTTCAATGTAAGCATGTCTCTTCTCCCTCCATCTATATCTCTTTCTCCCATTGTCTCTCCTTTTGCATCTCTCTATCTCACCCCCCAAACATACACACTCTCTCTCCATATATATATTTCTCTCTCTCTCTCTCTCTCTCTCCCTTTTCACGTCCCTCTCTCTAACACTTCTCTCTACATATCTATACCTCTTTCCCCCTCCATATCTTTCCCTCCCTCTTCTTCCCTCTCTCCCCCCCTCCATCTATATCCTTATCTCCCCTTGTCTCTCCTTCTCACCCCCAAAACATAGAAACTCTATGTTAGTGTAAGCACATAAAAATTATTCATGAAGTGCATTGAATTTTTTGTTACAGTAATTCAACCATAAATACAATACTTGAATTTTCATCCTAAATAAAATGTTCACTTACCAAAAATGTTTGCTTCCTGAAATTGTAAACTATTTGGAATTAGCTACAATCTTATTATTCGCATTTTCCATCATTCAACATTGTTAATCACTTTGCATTCAAATGAAGTAATAGAAAATAACTACCATTGAAAATTATATGGGGTTTAACACTCCGTAAATCACAACGATTGACTTTGGAGGAAACTACTATTAATATTGGAGAGCAACAAAGACAAGGTATCATGTTTACTATGGTAGCTCGAGTTAAATATTTGATTGGTCTATGATTTCAAATTCTCTTTGCATATGATTGATATGAGAAAATGGAAAAACTAATAGATGTGACAATAAGAACATTAGAAGAAAACAGTTTCAGATTGATCACAATGAAGGTTGTTTGTAATTGACTAAATTATTATTATTCACATTTTCTATCATTCAACATTGTTACATTGTCACTTTTCTCTCAAATTTTTTATTTCATCATTCAAGTTACTAATAATTTCTCTCATCTCAACAAACCAAGGTAACTAAGCAAATTTAAAATTAAATTGACCAAATTAATCTTACACATATTTAGCATATTTAAAACGATAAAAAATAATTAGATGTTCAACAAATTTTGTATGACCACACACGACTAAAACCAAGCTAGATCCATCTTAACCCCGAATCTATCAAACGTCGAGAGGGATCAAATCTCTTGAGGTGCAAACCTTTCCTCAAGTTCTGCAATCAAAAAAGAGGTTTGCACCTTGAGATATTTGATCCCTCTCAATGCTTGATAGATCTAGGGTTAAGATGGATCTAGATTGGTTTAAATGTTTTATGTATTGGTTTTTTATTTCAATATATTGTTTAAAATTGAGTAAAAAAATTGATTGAAATTGCAAATTTCAATTGTAAATTCTATATAATTTGAGTACTAAAAATATAAAACCAAATGAATTGAAAAACAAAACATAAAATAATTAAATTAAATTTGTGACCTCTAGGTTCACAAAATATTTGTATCAGGTAGATTCATTCAAGGGGCCACTTGTTTTGTATTAGGCAGGTAGATTCATTAAAGGGGCCACTTGTTGTGTATCAGGCAGGTAGATTCATCCAAGGGGTGACTTGTTGTCAGTTGTATTAGGTAGATTCATCCAAGGGGTCACTTGTTGTCATCTCTGACCCTTAGGATATCGAGAAAATTGAACCCATGACCTCTCAATAGCAAAGTTGTTTTAATGATGAGGACTTGACCAATTGAGCTAACCCTATGGGCTATATAGGTAAAAATATTTTATTAATGAAAAAGAAAATATAAATCTTAATTTCACATTAATAAATTATATATACTAATATATTATAAATGCTTATTTTAAAATGAAGTAATAGAGAATATAAATATTAAATTCATATTAATATATTATAAATACTTAAGAGAAATTTTAGGTATATACATTTTCCTTTTTCATATATAATAAGATATAATTTTACTTCATTTTGATTTCTAATATATGATGATGGATAATAATATTATAATTCTAGTTGACATGGGGTGGATTCCAACCTCTACCACTCTATTCTCTTTGAGCATACACAGGTAAATTAGGGAATAGGATTTGATCACCGAACCTACCTCCTAATACATAATACTTCATTTACACGAAAGTTAAACTACCACAATAAAACTTAAAAAAAAAATATTATTATTTTTATAAAAAAACAAATTAAAAAATACATTTTCTATATACAAATTACATTTATATAATTAAATATATTTAAAATAAATTCTATTTCTATTTTAATAATTAATACTCGTAAATCTTACTCCTTTAATAAATATTTTATTCCCTCATCAATACTACTATTTTTTTTCTTTCTACTTCTAATTCCATATTATTTAAAAAAAAAATTACATAAATAATTATAATTTTAAATTCAAATTGCTAAATAATTTTAATATTAAATTAAAATTTCTCAATTATAAAAAATATATATATATATATATTAATTCCTAATAAGATTCAAAATAATAATATTATAACATGTCAAATTTTAATTTATATAAAATATAAAAATTTCATCAATAATTTTAATATGATACCATGTAATTCCTTGAAGTCATTGTCTCTATGATATTAGTTTCTTCCATGTCCCTCTCTATATAATGCTTTTAATAATAACAAGTATACTTGTAGCAGCATCTCATTACACATTATATTATGATCCCATATATGGGGCTTCAGTAAATATCATATCCCTATGTATATTGTTTGATTTTAAGTAAAAGGTTTATTAAACTCTCTTTTCTGGATTCCAATATATATATATATATATAGTTTTTAAAGTTATTGCTAGTGCTACAGTACCATTACTAAAGCTATACTAGACCGACAGGGTTTTTAAAGTTATTGTTAGTGCTACAATATCATTATTAAAGCAATACTATACCGACAGGGTTAATTGCTCATGTGTGCAAGCCACGTGATAGATTAAGATATTGGATAAATGAGATTTTGGTGAAATTTAGTTATATGATTTTGTTTGCGAGATTATAATATTTTGTTATTTAAAAATATATTTTTAAATGTATAAATGGATTTGCATTTTCAAAAATTTTAAAGTAGTTGAATTGTGAAAGTTATACAATTTAAACTTATTATTTCAACATATTTCTATTATATTTAAAACTTATTTCAACAAATGAGATTTTAGGTAAAATTAACCCAAAAAATTATCAAAAAAATTAAAACTTTTAATAATTATACTATATTATTTAAATATTTTATAATTGAAGCATCTTAGAATAGATGGTGACATGTTGTTCTCATAAGATATTCACTAGTGAAAATGTTACTAGTTAGCAAAAATCTAGCCATGTTAAAGGCTAGTGTGGCTCAAGCTGAGTGCGATGCCTGAGTGATTTTGATGTCTTAGATGCCCCTAGGTCACGATTACTCAAGCCCCAAGTTAAAAGTGTCACTCATCTCAATACTCAATTATCTAGCAAAAAAAAATTATATATATATTTTTAATAATATATTGTTAAAAGTATTTTTATTCAAAATTTCACTAATAATTTGTTTATGAGGTCTTAGATATACTGTGATCTGGTGCTTTATTAAGACACTCCTTAATGTGATGTGAATTCACTAGTTTAATTCCCCACACTAACTAAAATGATATATTATACATGATAAAGATTTAATTCTAACAAACTTAAAAAAAAAAAATCCAAACCATTTAAAAATATAAATTAATTATTAAACTTAAATGAAATTAAATTAAAATTTCAAAATCCTTAATATTATACGACTTACCCATAAACCTATTAAAGAGAAACTTTTAAATTATTGTTATATGTGCGAAGATGATGTGACTGTTCAGAAGTCGAAGCTAAATAAGCTTAAATTAATCATTTAATTATTCGAAGCTTTAACTATATTATATATAAAAGTTGATGGAGATGTGGAGTAGAAATAGACGTTGAAGTTAACATGTAGTGTGTTCCGCTTGGTCTAATATATGTGTGTTTCATTGCATAAAAAAGTGAAGTATTATACCATGAAAGTGAGCCATGGAAGCATTTTATAAAGTGTTTAAATTTTATGTAGGTATTATTATGTCACTTTCAAGTGACAGCTGGCATTTAGCGTTCAGGTCTTTGTATTAGTTTTTTTCACTGTATAAAATATTTTGTTGGATTTCTAATGTGTACATTAGAGTAATGGTTTCTCAAGGTGGTGACATATGCTTTCTGTTACCATTAGGGCTTGAGAGTTTAAGGCGATTCGTCATTTATCCGGCAAATCTTGCAAAAAAACACATTTACCGTTTTACAAATCCTACAAAGAGCACGTATAATGTTGTATCTTTAATCGAGAACACATTTACCGGTGTATCCTTCATGCAAAGACATGAAACATAGGGTTTCAATAAATAGACATTGAGACCATTAATTGGGAATGTCACGTGGTGACACAAAAAAGGTCTCAATTTTCTGGTTCTCGATGCCTAGTAACAGGTTATAAAATGTTTTTAGGTTTAAACATTCTTTTTGTTTTGGAAAAACTTTGTGCATTGGTTCAGTCGTTAGGTATTGATGGTAGCACTACATGTACGGTTTAAAGCCATTCTCAATTGGGGGTTGTTGTGCCAATGTATCTTGTATGTATGTGGAGTTGAGGTTGGTTACTGCATTGTTGTTTCATCAGCTATTTGGAGTTCATGTCATCGTTAGTTTTGAGTTGAAGTATGTCATTGCATTATTGTTCGCACAATAACTTTGAATACATTCGTGGTTTGCGTGTGTTTTCATAACTGTTTGTGCCATAAGTCTAAATAGACTTCTCTACTTTCATGTGTCTTCTAGTTGTTCACATTTTAGTTTATTCCATGTATAATTGGCAAAGATAATGTGATTTCTGTTTTGATGGCTAGCAAGTTCAGTAACGCTGAATCGTTGGTCGCTCGGAAACTAGAACCTGTGACCTCCTTTAAAACAACTTGTTGACAGGTGCTGGAAACTCGTCAACCAAGGGGGTCTCCCCAATGTGAATTCCTAATTAGACCTCACACCATTTGGAATAGGAGTCCCATCCGGGATATTGACCCAGATTCCATATATTCTTATAGGTTTGCCTTGGCTACAAAGTTCAACACAAGAGAGTAATGCACATGTAATCTCAGATCAGCGAGTGAGTATGCCTACTGAGTGTTCAGTTGCATGTGTGTCAATATTATTCTACTGTTGAGGGAAAGGAAAGTGAGAATCTAGGAGAGAGGTAATAATAACACCCTAGTAGACACACACACACACACACAAAAATATTCATCTAACATCCAATGGAATAGTCCATAAAGATGCAACGATCCTTGCAACCATTTTAAGAAATAAAGATCTATCTAAGATCCAGCGGAAAAATATGTGACGATCATTGCAACCATTATAAACAAGAAATAGATGTCTAACATCTAGCGGAATAGTCACAAAGATGTGACAATCATCGCAACCGTTACAACGCATTCTCAATAAGATAAACACTAAGATAACTGAAATAATTCAACTACTTTAGCATTGATGAAAACAAACATGAACTACAAACATTCAGAAAACAATCTTACAAATATTCATAATTCATGCATGAATATCGTGTTGTCCATTGGGCTTCAAATATTAAATAAAAGTCCCAAAACACGTGTATACAATAAACACCACTAGCTCCAATAGTGGAGTGTTGAAGCCACTCCTTGCTCCCAAAAAGAACTAGCTTGTGTCTCTAATGTCTTGTGAGAGGAGCCAAGGTGAAAGGTCATTTGTCATATAATGAGGGTGTATATATAACCAATGGGGTGATGCTTCACCTCCCTTGTGACTCTTTGACTACTCTCATGAATGTTTGACTTCCTATGACTTTTCAACTTTACACAACTCTTCATATTTTGTACATGTCCTTTGGACTTCCACTTTACAATACATTTTTGAATAATAAATTACATAATCTACAAGAATGATATGGCATATGACGACTCCTGACATGACATCGCTGACATGGAATTCTTGATGACATGGAAATGTCAAGTCATTCTTGCTACTCCTTGATATGTGTCCTCTTGGTAATGCTCTCCTGCCCACCTCCATATGGCTTAGAGGTAAGGAGTCTTTAGTGATATCATGTCTTGAGCTATGGTCGCAAAATGGTGTTCTTTTGCTTTCTCTTGATTGATCAACTTGCATAATCAGCTACAAAGGTGTATTTTAATATGTTCCCCTTCTCCATCTCCTTCTTCATCATCCTGTCATGATATGGTAGAGTACTCGCATCTGCAATTCATTCATGACAAGACAACATCAGTCCAATAAAACCCTAGTCTAAGATGATGCATGTTGATCTACTGACTGAGCTAGAACTGGGTGGCAGGCTCAGGGAGAGGCTCAATGACTGCACAATCACGCAACTCAGGCAATTAGGGGTGAAGCTTGAGCCTTGAGACTGCACAATGTGCAATTCAAGCTGGACTAGGTAAGCATATTGTGAAGTTTTGGAGCTCAGTGAGCCTGGATAAAGGGTTGAGCATTGATTCTGCCCACTGCGCAGTTCTGGAGGCAAAGCTGAACTAGTGATTCCACAATTGTGCAGTTCAAGAGCTCAAGGGTTGGGCTTGAGCTTAAAGACTGCGCAATGCAGTATTGGGGCCAGTCTAGAGGGTTGAATTGCACAATTTTGGAGGCCAAGGTATGGGCTTAAGCACTGAAATTGCGCAGTGCTAGGAGGAAGGCATTGTGCATTGCACAATGTCAAGAGGAAAGGTTGCAGCTTAAGGGCTGGAACTGCGCAATGCTGGGAGGAAGGCACTATGCATTGCACAATGTCAAGAGGAAAGGTTGCAGCTTAAGGGTTGGAATTGCGCAATGCACAATTCAAGAAGGTCGGATGAGGCTAAGTTGCTTGGTCAGAGAAATTTCAGAATTTGACTAAGCGTGGGATCGATGAAGTTGATGTAAACGATGATAAGACTTGACTATGATCACACACTTAGAGCACTTGATGACAAAACAACATAGCTCATATAGGAAACATGAACAACATACTTCCCTCAATGCGACAAGTGTGCAACAACTTACGACAAGTGTGACACTAAAGATACAAACATTGTTACCGATGAAATAGGTAACCTCATTGTTACCTAATTTTTGAAGTATCAAGAAAAACATCTGATTTTGAAAAAGTGGAGATACAGAATCAAGAAAAAAAAAATTTGAGCATGTTTTTGGCACTTTAAGTTTTTTTCAATTTTTTTATTTTTTTATTATTATTATTATTATTATTTTTTATGTGATGTTTTTAATGTCGATTTTGAATAGTGGTGGTGTATCATCACCAATGTTTTTTTATAGGATTGATTTTGACACTATAGATTTTCTAATGTCTTTTTCTTCCATGAGATGTTTATTTTTAAGTGCATTTATGTACTTGTGTTTTAAAAACAAAAAAATAATTTAAAAAAAAATAAAAACTTGTAATGATATCTTCACTTTTTCACATAGATAAAAGATGGAAAAAGGGTCAATATTCTAAAGTTTATATTTTCTACATGTTTATGTATTGTTAAATAATTTTTCAATGCACATCAAATATTGTCGCTAAAAAACCAATATTTTGAACCATATGACAAAAAAATACAAATTTTCAATATAAATACAATGCAAAAAATACACTTTTACCGACTTTTTGTTGGAAAAAACATGTTAAATAAACTATTTTTTTAGGAGAATCTTAACAAAAAAAACTTAAGAAAATAACATTTTTATTGAATTTTATGTCAAAAAATAATAGCAATCACATGTTTTTTGCGAAAAATAAGGGTTGTTCTCATAAAATATCAAATTCTAAACATTACAAGTAAAACTGATTAATAGTTCTAAAAAATAAGCTTTGTTTGCAAGCATAACTTAAACATCATCAACAATATCAACTAATACATCTTCAACATCATCTAGAACAGCATTGATGGCTTCTTCCGCAACATTTTCTTCTTCATTTTGATCATTGTCGTCTTCTAATAGATCTTTCATGTCAGCAAATCTTCCAAAGTGTCCCTTTCCAATCATTCCATATAATGGTGGTTGAGGTTCCTTTGCTTTTTTTGCCACACGTGATTCATTAAAATCTCTTTTCCTCAAACCAACTTCTTGCTTCGCATCTGGAAGGAATTTAAGAGCGTTAATTATTTGTTGAATAAATTTGCGTTGAACTGGGTTTTTCTCAATGGCAATGCAATTTCTTCCTTTTAGTAGGCAACATGCTAGTGTTGCACCTAATCATCAAGCACAAAAGAAATAAGTAAGAAAATTACTATGGAGACATAAAAAGTAAAAAAAACAATATTTAAATTTAAATTTGTATAATAAAACTTACTTGAACCTGAGAATAAATCCAAAACCCATTCTCCTTCATTTGAACATAGATCTATAAAATAGTTAATCAATGCTTATGGTTTTCTATAAATGTTAACTATATCTCCTTTTGCATCTTTATCCTCATATGTTAGTTTTCTTACAACTGCATCATAAACCAATACTTGACTATGAATCTTCCCATCTACTCGATTCATAATAATATGCTTATAGCTATCGTCTTTTGTCCAACACTCAACATGGATGAACTCACAATCATTTATAATAGACTGATCTTCGGAAGAAACAATATTTGACTTTTGCCTGTAACATAACATAGTAAAAGTTCAATTAAATTTTACATGAATAAAAAAATTTAGGAGTAATCAAACATAAATTTTAAAGTCTTACCATGTAAGTTGCATCCTTGAGTTTGCTTTACCCTTGAAGCTTGTTAATAACATTGGAAACTGTGTGTCTGAATGAAATGTCACAAATCGCCAAAGTGGTGATGTTGTCACTTCTTGAAAACCCATAACCACTTTACTAAAATCTTGATAAGTATATGGTTCTCTATCATATTCAATGTCTGGGAAATTGAAACCATGAGGAATATCTGCAATAACTAGGCCATATTCCCTTTTAGGTATTAGTGATGCAATGTCTTCACAGTCACCTTGTATTATTTGATATTAGACACTGTCGAGCCCATTCCAAATGTAATGATTAAGAGTAGGATCAAGTTCAACATTCATAAGACGCTTCCTTCTCATGTTCTCCATCTTAATTTTTTCAATAAAGCTTTTGAAAGTATTTGGTACTCCATTTCCATCCTTCTTCGACATATTTAATGACACACACACACACACACACACACACACACATATATATTTATATAAGTAATAAAATAAAAAAAGTTTAAATATGAATAAAATGAATTTATAAATCAACATACCTTATTGAATGCAATATAAAACTCTTTTAGTGTTGATGTAGAACTTGCTTCTGGGTAGTTGCGTACAACATCATCCCAACTGTCTTCATTCAACATTTTAACTATGTGTTCTTGTATTTTCATAAAAAAATTCTGACTGAATAAATCAAGTTAAAAACGTTAATATACTGACATTTATAATAAATTCTACCAACTTCATTATGTTTTATTTAAAAGAAAAATATAATGAAAGAAAAATAAGAAATAATTCAAGAAACTTACTTTTGAAATTCTGCACACATTTCTTCCATTGATAATTCACCTGACTTCACATGGGCTAATACTGATTTGACTAATTTATCATCCTTCACACCTTGCATTGTTCTCCAAGGTGTGATAGTCATATCCTCTGGAAGCTGCTTCATTTCAGGACCCGTCTTACTGTTGGTACATATTATGGGTTTACTCTTTCTAACCTTCTGATTTTTTATGGAAATATTCTCCCACTGATCAAAAATCTCATCAATCAAATCCCATACCTCCCCAGTTCTAAATGCCAACTGAAAAATGTTATCTGTGCCTCTGAATAAATTTGTATTCAATTTTCCATCTTTTTCTTTTTTTCATCAATTTGATAACCTATTTCCATTAAACATTCATTTCGAAATGTTACACTAACTTGTGTCTTATCCCCACCACATTTTTCTATGAATTCATTATGAATAAATCTGACCCTTTGGATGAAATTCATTTTCATTCTGTACTCATTATCTGCATTATGATCCCATGCCAATAACTTTGATTCCATTTCTGTTAAGCCAGCGTAAATGATGCATTTCATTGTTTGAAAAAGATAGTTATTGGGATATTCTGCAATCAATTGTCTCTTAGCCTCTATCGAATGGTTCCCTCCAATTACATAATATTTATAATCAAAACATTTTGTCTTGTCAAATGCTTGTTTGTTGGGAACCTGACATGGATCGACAAGAACCACATAATCCACCACATGCACATATGGATTGAACCTGAACAATGTTTTCAGATTATGTACATGTAAGTGATGGGCCTTTCTAATTTGATATTGAGATTGTCCTTCATCTGGGCTATAAAATTGGTTAACATTAAGCTCAAATGTTTGGCCACCAAGAATTAATTTATTCTTCCTCAACTCTTGTCGAATAGCATTTTGTTTTGTTTTAATAATGCCATCCTCTAACTCAGCACTTGGTGTTATGATTTCTCTGCTTCTGTGAGAGCTTTCAGTTTGTTCTTCACTACTGCTCACGACTTTTACAGGTTCACCAATATTTGATTTCCTAGTCTTATTGGATAACATATCAGTTTTTTTATAAACAATCTCTCCTTCATGAGGTAAAAGAGAGACATCTTTAGCGATTTTTCTTTTTGGTGTCTGATCTGTTTTCTCCTTTTGCACAACAGTTATAATCTCCTCCTCACTAATTCTATCATAATTTTCTGTTTCATGTTCGACACCTTCAAAAGAAACATGTTTAAGTTTACTAGATTGACCCACCTTAGTGACTCTTGGTTGATCCCCTCTTTGTACTATTGCAGTGTCACGAGCTATTGCTCTTTGCTTCAATCTCCTTTCCTCTGCTTTGTCTTTGTGGAAAGTGTTGATCACCTCCATAACATTTGGCACCAACATATAAATACCTTCAAACATGTTTGAAAAACTCAGAACAAAATCCTATGAAACAAAATAAAACATGTCAATGATCAGTAATTTATAAAAAATTGAATCATCCTTACAATAATGCATAGAGGAAATAAAAATAAGCATACTTACAATGTTATTTGCAATGTTGCTTGATACTTCTTCAGAAAATTTTGAAGATATTTCATCTGTGTCATACTTGACAATTGATAAATGATATCTAACATTCTCACGTTTCTGAGCCTTCCTTGCAAGAACATAAATAGTGTTTGTATTCGGGACCATACATATGTCTCGTACTCTACCCATCACATCATATGGCTCATTTAAGTCAATCATACCACAGAGCAGATAGATGTGTATATCAGCCTCCGTTTCATTGTCTTCAAGATACCATGAGAAATCAATTTTATCTGTTTCCTCGGTGTTCTTCCAATCAGAAATAAGCTTTAATGAACCTGGTGCCGCACTTGCTTGACTTTTATTAGTGTGTGCAACAATGTCCTTATTGCGTCCAACAGTGTCCATAGTGCGTCCACCTGCAACTTTAGATTTGGGAGTTGTATCCATAGTGCATCGAGCTGCAGCTGTAGATTTGGGAGCTGCTGCCCTAGGTGCAGAAACATTCACAGAAATCTTTTTTGATGCCATTTTTCTGATAATATATATATATATGTGTGTGTGTTAATGGAAAAATAATGCAGATAAAATAAATTTAATAAACAAAATTTATTTCTAAAACTAAAAAACTTATAATCTTTTAATATATTTTAAAATTTAATTTTACATTACATAGCAATTGAATAAAAATAAACAAAATAAAATAAAATAAAAATTTATTTTACTTTACATAGCAATTAAATAAAAAAATATAAACTTAAAAATAAAAAAAAATATAAACTTAAAAATATATTTGAAAATTACAAATTTCTATTTCACATTACATAGTAATTAAATAAAAATAAACAAAATAAAATAAAAGCAATTAAACAAAATAAAAGAAAAAATTAAATTTTTTATAATGTTATTTTAATACTTAAATTTAAAAAAAATAAAAATAAAAAAGAAATTTAAATATTTAAATGTTAAAAACAAATATTATAATATTATATTTTATTTTTTATTTTTTTAATTGTATTGTTATATAGTTTTTTTTTTTTTTTAATTTATTGTATTGTTATATTAAAACAAATGTTTTTTTTATTTTTTTTATATAATGTTTAAAAACAAAACATAATTGTTATTTAATAAATTGTTTGTTTGTTTTTTTTGTTTTTTTTTTAATTTTATTTTTTATAATTTGATATTTTTAACAGTTTTTTATTTTTTTTATTAGATAATGTTTTAATAATCATTTATTAATTATATTATATAACAATGTTTTTATTATTTTTATATAACAATATTTTTATTATTTTTATATATAACAATGTTTTTATTAATTTTTATTATTTTTATATATAACAATGTTTTTATTAATTTGTAAAAAAAGTTTTAGTAATAATCATATGTAATGGAACATTGTCGACGCGTTTCGAACCAGCCAGTGTGGTTCATCCTCGGTTCTAAGTGAGAGATCAGATTAGGACATTAAGATTAAATAGATGTAGAGAAGGCTAAATTAGCCGTTAGGAAAACGACTAGTTTGACACTTTTTTTTTTAATATATATTATATTTTTTAATTAATAACGGCTAGTTTCATTTTTATTATTTGATTAATTTACTCAATTAATTAATAACTTATTAAATAATTATTTAGTAAATATAAATATAAATTTCATATTTTAATTTGGTTAATTTACTTATTTAATTATAAATTTTATTTATTTATCCACGCGCTAGGTCCAAATAAAAGATCAACAATGACCTTTATATATATATATATATAATAAAATTTTAAAATTAATTAAATAAATAAATAAAAATAAAATAAAATTTAAATTAAAACAAATAAATTTAAATTAAAAAAAATCGAATAAATAAATCAATAATACTAATAATGAAAAATAAATAAATAAATAAATTAAAATTAAATTAAAATAAATAAATAAATAAAGGAGCCATAAGGAGGGAAGGATATAAAAAAAAAATCATCATGAATATAAGGCAGGTATCCAACACCTGTTGATGATCCAACCATCATCTCTATTGAGATTAACGGGTCTTTTTTCAATTTCTAAGGCCTTTAAAAAAAAAAAAAAACAATGCAATGGTGTGTCGTGCCGTGATCGCGCCCGCATGGCGCCGGAGGTCGGGCGGGTGGTGCCACGGGGGGGCTACCCAGCCGGCCTCAGGCCCCCGGCTAGGCGGGAGGCCGATACCGGAGCTGGGTGGGAGGCTGATTCCCGGAATCGGCCTCCCGCCCAGCCGGGGGCCTGAGGCCGGCTGGGCAGCCCCCCGTGGTGTTGCCTGGCCAGCCTCCGGTGCCCTGCAGGCGCCGTCGATGGCCACACACCATTGCATTGTTTTTTTTTTTTTAATTTTTTTAATTTTTTTAATTTTTAAAATTTTATTTTATTTTTTTTAATTTGTTTTAATAAAACAATTAAAAATTAATAAAAACATTGTTATATAATATAATTCATAAATAAATAAATAATTATTGAAACATTATTTAATAAAAAAAATGTTAAAAATATCAAAATATATATATATATATATATATATATATATATATATATATATATATATATATATATATATAACAATTATGTTTTGTTTTTAAACATTATATAATTAAAAAAAAACAATACAATATAATTAATAATAAAAAAAACATTTGTATTAATATTAAAAAAAAAAAAACAACTATATAACAATATAATTAATAAATATATATATATATATATATGATATATAACAAAACAATAAAGAAAAAAAAAAATTAAGATTTAAAATTAAAAAGAATAAAAATAAGATTTAAAATAATAAAAACTCTTCCGGTAATAATCACATGCAAAATAACATTGTCGACGCGTTTTGAACCAACAATTGTGGTTCATCATCAGAACTAGGTGAGAGATCAGATCAAATCAATAAGCTTAAATAGATGTAGAGATGGTTAAACTAGTCGTTAGGAAAATGGCTAGTTTGACTTTTTTATAATGTTATTTTGCATGTAATTATTACCGGAAGAGTTTTTATTATTTTATATGGTTCACAGAAACGTAGATTCTAAAAATAAGATTAAAAAATAATAATAATAAAGAAAAAAGAATAAAAGAATAAAAAAATTCTCAAAAAAAAAAACATTTTAAATAATGAAACCACTGATATATTGATGATTAAAAAAACAAATAAAAAATGTTATAATATTACTATTTTTTTTATGTGCATGGTCGTTTTATGGATTTTTCTGTCTAGATGAATCTATAAGTCTTAAAAAAGAAAAAAAATTCTAAATTTTTGTCCTTAAAACCCTAAAAAATTTAGTCCTTTTTGCATTTTCTTCAGTAAAAAAATATCAAAAAATTATGGTTTTTGAACCTAAAATCCTTAAAAAAGTAGTTTTTGGACACAAAAAACTATAGAAAAACAGGTTTTCCCCAAAATCGTCTTTAAATTGACAGAATAGATGGAAAACTAACCTTTGAAATGCAAAAAACTGTTGTCACCAATGCCAACACAACGCCTCCAATGCCAATGAAATGCCTTCACGAAGTTACCAATGCCAATGCAACACCTCCACAAAATTACCAATAGCAACACAACGCCTCCAATGCCAATGCAATGCCTCCACGAAGTTACCAATGCCAACGCAACACCTTCAAAAATTTGCTCTAACAAATACTAGAAAACTTGATGTGATGTGATGAATAGAAACAATCATTCTTATTATATAGCGAATATTGTCTGATTGGTTTACTGTTTAACGAACGTGGGATTAAAATTTCAAATTTAAAATATTTACATTTAGTTTATTATAGTTCATACTATAGTTAAAATACTTAATATTTGTATGTAGTGATCATAGTTAATATTTATTTAATATTTACATGTATTGAATGTTGAACAATTCAAATATAATCATGGGATTAAATTTTACTCAATATTTAAAATCATGGGATTAAATTTTAAAATCTAAAATATTTACATGTAGTTAATTATAGTTAATATTATAGTTTAAATAGTTAATATTTACATGTTGTTATTTTTGTAAATATTTACATGTAGTCAATCTTAAACCATTCAAATAAGAAAATTATTTTAGTTTCGAAGGCATGCATGAAAAGAATATTTTGTGGATATTTTGAATAGAAAGTATGGTGAAATATTTGAAGACCAACAGTTTATTAATAAATTTTGAAATATATTTTAGATGAATATAACGTAAGTTTAAAATTTAAAATTTAAAATATTTACATGTAGTCATTATAGTTAAAATAGTTAATATTTGCATGTAGGTATTATAGTAATATTATAGTTAATACTTACATCTAGGCAATGTTAAATCATTGAAATAAAAACATTGTTTTAGTTTGGAAGGCATCCATGATAGAAATATTTTGTGGATATTTTGAATATAAATATCGGTAAAATATTTCAACACAAATAGTTTATTAAAAAAATGTTAAATACATTTTTTGACTAATATTTGTACCAAATATTTGAAATGAAAATTTTGGAGGGAAAGTTTTTCGCGAAATTTTTTGGGGGGAAATTTTGGAGGGAAATTTTTTCGCGAATTTTTTTTTGGAGGGAAAATTTGAAGGAAAATTTTCAGTCTTTAAGCTATATATTGTAAGTGGGAGAGGAATTTGTATCATTCAACCTATTCTTGTTGAAAGCCATGGTTTCTTCTGATAGCGAAGTTTTTCTTTATACAACATCAACATCTTCATCACGCAACAACTCTATTCAGAGTGATGAATATAACAGGAGTTCGTTCACCATGAATAGAGAGTCAAAAAATCGACTTGGTCATAATCCTAAAGATGATGAGAACAAAATTGATGAGGCGCAGCAAAATGAAATTTCTATAAATCGAGCGCCAATTATACCACTTACTCTTAATCCTAAGGATTATGAAAGCAACAGTGATGAATGGCATGATGAAGAATTTCCAGAGTCAAAATTTTCACTTCGTCCTAATCCCAAGGATTATGAGGACACCATTGATGAAGAGGGAGATGAAGAATATCCACTTCAGCTTAATCCTAAGGATTATGCGAGAACAATAGATGAAGAGGGAAATGAAGAATCTGCAGAGTCAAAATATCCACTCTGTCCTAATCCTGAGGAGTATGCCAACACCACTGATGAAAAGGGGGATGTAAAATTTCCAAAGTCAAAATGTCAAATTCGTCCTAATCATAAGGATTATGCGAGCACCACTGATGAAGAGGGGAATAATAACATTTCAGAGTCAAAACATCCACTTCATCCCAATCTTAAGGATTATGCCAGCACCACTGATGAAGAGGGAAATGAAAAATTTACAGCGTCAAAATATCCACTCCGTCCTAATCCTAAGGATTATGCAAGCACCACTGATGAAGAGGGGGACGAAAAAATTCCAAAGTCAAAATTTCCACTTCGTCTTAATCCTAAGGATTATGTCAGCACCACAGATGAAGAGGGGAATGAAGAATTTGCAGAGTCAAAATATGCACTTCGTCCTAATCCTAAGGATTATGTCAGCACCACTAAGGAAGAGGGGAATGAAGAATTTGCAGCATCAAAATATCCACTTCGTCCTAATCCTAAGGATTATGCCAGCACCACTGATGAAGACAGGGATGAATTTCCAAAGCTAAAATTTTCACTTCATCCTAATCATAACGATTATAATTTAACCACTGATGAAGGGGGGGATGAAGAATTTGCAATAAATATAGATTCAAGGCATTCACTTATTCCTAATCCTAAGGATTATGAGAGCTTCAGTGAGGAAGGGGAGGGGCAGGATGAAGAAATTCTAGTGAATACAAATTCAAAGCTTCCACTTATGCCTAATCCCAAGGATTATGAGAGCGCCACTGAGGAAGGGGAGGATGAAGAGTTTCTTGCAAATGATAATTTTAGAGGCACGGATCTGAATATTGCATTTTCTCCAAGTGACCATTTCAAAGACACTCATGGTGATGAAGAATTGAATCCTCCCAGGGAATAATTTGAAAGCATGGGTCAATATGGTGAAGAATTTCTTTTGAGTCGAGGTTACAAAAGTGCCGATGATTCTTGTGAAATGTTTTCTTCAACTGATGATGGTAAAGAAAATTTTCCAAGCAATGATGTTGATGAATTTCTTAACTATGTTGAGGATGATGATAGTGGGGATAATATTCCTCCTAATGGTGATGAAACTACTTTTACAAAGGATGATGGAATGATGAAGCTGTTGCAAGCAAATATTGCAACTAGGAGTAGGAGTAGACCTTTTCATATCAATCCAAAGCATTCTAGTTATACAAGGGTGAGGACAAAATATCTCACAAAAAGAAGTTCTATCGTTCATTTGATTTCAAGTGAATGTTGTCGAAGGGATTGCTTGAAAAATATCGATTTCAACTTTGTTTTGGAGAAAAGGAAAACATATATGTCAATGAATAAAAGCATGCAAAATTCATATTTATTGGGTTGCATGCAATCTACACTAGCAGGTTATGAATATCATATTGGGAATGTATTTCTTTACAGAAAGGCGTTCAAAGTGTTGCATTCATTTGGTAATTGTCATTTGTCAAGAATCCAAGATAGATTGGAAAGGGATCCCACATATTATTTAGAAGCACGTTATAAACGAGAGGTGGGGCCGTTTGCAAATACTGCTAAGACATGGATGAAAGACTTATTTTCAAATCATGGAGAGCGTATGCCAAATAAAGACACAATACATATTCTAGATAATTTCTCGAGACGAGAAATATTCATGTTATACAAATATTATGCAGAAGCTGTTGAAGGAATTGGTAATTTTATTACATATTCTTATTTTACAAGGATATGGAAAACTAAATTCAACAATGTTCGTATTCCTAAGAAGACAAGGATGGGGATTCGCAGCACATGTGCTTCTCTTAAAGAAAAAAGAGATAAATGTCAAGGGGTAGAAAGAGGTATGTGTTCAAAACATTGTTTTTTAAATTTTGATACTTATCAACTACTAAAATATATTTATTCATATGTTTCTTTTATTTTATGTACAAATTTCGTTGTCAAAGAACTTCAAGACCATCACAATCATCAAACAAGTGAAAGGCAAAAGTTGTATAAACATCAAAAGAAGTGTTATGATCATCCAAATAAATATTTGGGATTGATAATTGATGGTATGGACCAAAAGAAAACACTTCTTCCACATTTTGTCCGCACGCCAAAAAAATTATAGGAGGAAAATTTCATTCAGTTTCACTTGGTTGGTTGTATGGTATTTAATGAGAAGATGTTTCCAAGAGTTTTCTTCACAACTCCAAATATTCACAATGATGAAAATCTGACCATAACTATAATTCATGATGTGGTTACTCATTGGTCTGGGATTCTTCCTGAAGTTTTGTATTTACAATTAGACAACACAAGTCGTGAGAACAAAAATCAAGTTCTTTTTGTGTATCTAAACATGCTCGTTGAATTGGGGATTTTTAAAAAGATAAAGGTTGGTTTCCTTCTTGTTGGGCATACTCATGATCATATTGATCAAATGTTCAGTGGTTTTTCAGTAACATTGAGGAGGAAAGGTGTTGGGATTCTGCCATCATTAATTGAATGTATTAATAAATCGTACATTCCAGAGCCTTTTTTTCATGTGTTGGAAGAAACTATTGATATGCAAAGGTTTATTTTTGGATTGCATGGTGAGGAGAAATGCATTGAACAACTTAACGACATTAACTTCCAACATCAATTTCGTATCAAAAAAATTGATGGGATAACACTTATATGGGGCAAGAAGTATTCAACTGTTGAAGAATGGGGACCATCATCAGGTTTAGCATTTTTGAAGTTCATTCCAGAGCGTCCAATATTTTCATCAAAGATATTGTTATTACAGTCAATTTCTGAACTCCATAATGCACGAAGGCAGAAGAGAGACATAAATTATTCTGAATGTCTAGAGGAAATTAAAAGATGTATTAGAGATACATATGAGTACTTCGATGTCGCTGATTCAGTTTGGTGGGAGTCTTTTTTCAGTAATCAAAGTGATATGATTTCAAGATCAATAAATGTGGATACGCTTTTGAAGACTCCCTTTTTTTTGCCACAAAATATGCCAAATGAACATGAACATCAAGAAACACACAATGTTGAACAACAACAGCCTCAAGCTATTATTAATTCCCCACAGGTAGAGGAAAGAGAAATCTATATTGGTTCTAGAATATCACGTGCACAACGTGAAGCCATGGAAGACCTTTACAGGGGTTCTGTGCAGGATCTTAAGGAGGGTTGCATGATAGCAGTGTTAGCAGATGAAGATCCACTTGGCTATCCATTCTGGATTGCCAAGGTTATAAAGGTCATTAATGAAAATGAAGAGATTACAGCTATTGATGTACATTGGTATGCCACAAGTACCCACCCTTTCAATGGTGTGTACAAGCCAGAGATGGTAGTGGAAAAAAGAATTGGCAGAAAGAGAAAAAGAAAGGGCACAAATATAAATCGTCGCCGCACATATGTCTTAAAATTGGAGGATGTTGACATACTTGTGTATGACTTCAATTTGACAAAGAGAGGAACTCTTTAGTTGCAGACCATAAATATTTTGAAGAAATTGCTACCAGAACAATTACTGTTGAGATGGGACTTTGCAGAATGTAGATGTAGATCTACGAGAATTTTGAACTCTGAAATGGTGGGCATGCATGTTGACTCAGATGGAGCACTAGTTGATGAAAGAGAAGAATATGGATCATCTTCATCTGCATCGATCCATTCATTTGAAGATGTAGGATATGATGGTGTGCCAGAACCTATGGTTGATTTTGAATAACTATCTAAGACATTTTTATGTAATTGATGTTTGCATGGTAACTTGAAATAAAAAATTTGACTTCTATCTCATTTTTCATGAAGTTATGAGACATTTCTATGTTTGTTGGATTATATGTTTTAATTATGAAGAATTCATCTCTTTAGAATATCGATAATGCAACAATGAATTACAAAAATAATTTATGTTATATTCAATGTACCAATGTTGATATTTTAATTATAAGTAAAATAGAAAATAGAAAATAATGTTGAATTTTTAGATTATGCAGTGATATTACCATGATATTATGTATTGTTACCATTTGGTATAAGATACTTTTAAAATTTTTAATAATTATATGCGTCATTGAAAGGGAACACTTTGTTTTGATGCTTGATTTTTAGGTTTTGGTTGAAATTAGATTTAAATTTTTCTTATGCTAAGATTTAAAAAAAGATAAGTTTTTATCCTTTAAAATTAAAATTACTCTTCTTTGTTTCTGTTCAATGATAATTTTTTCATTTACTTGTTCATTTTTTAAAATTGTTTGTGTCTTATAATTTCTCCATAATTTCATTGTTCAAGTATGTTGAAAACTTAAGATTGAAAAAATTTAGATTTACAACTTGTCATTAAGGTTTTTATGCGCTACCAAATTTTATCTTTAATGTTATGGTTGAAAATAATTACAATTTTGGGGTTGTTTAGAGTCAAGATATTTTATGTTTAACAACATGGATGAAAATTGTTCGAAATGATAAGCCCTTCAGACATGTATTTTTTTATCTTTAACATCATCTATCAAAAATGTTAGAAATTTACGATTTAAAAAAAAATGTCCTAATATGTTGTCTTTAATTCCATTGTTACAAGTGTCAAAATTATGACACAATTTTATTTTATTTTTGTTATTCCAGCATCAACTGGTTTTGTTTTCAGGGTTTTTTTTCAATCCTTTTTTCAACAAACAATTTTTTTTTTAGCATAATTTTATAAAATGTTGAAATTTGACCTTAAAAAAAAACCAAGTGCGTTCTGGAAGACACACTTTTTGTTTTTGGGGTGTTTTTTCATGTTTTTGAGACTTTTTGGGCTAGAGTTCCCGTTTTGAGGTCAGGTTACCTATTTCATCGGTAACAGTGTTTACACTTTGCGAAGACCATGGCGACACGTGTGCGACAATGCTTAAAACTTTGGGAATGAGTGAAAAAAATGTTTACATGGTAGGATCAACTCATTTTCACAAATATAACCCCTTGAAACCATCAAAACTGTAGAAATTATACAAGATGCATGTATATTACCGAACTCCCCTGATCTAACAAATTAACTTATGTTAAATACAAAATCCTTCCACTTAATTCTTTGCGGAAATTAAATCACCAATTGCAAAACACATATGAAGCAAATCAATCGCACATAAACACAATTGTTTAATGGGAAAGATTAAAGCTAAAAACCCCAACTATCATATATTATGTATATCAATGGACATGTAATAATATCATACAAAGCTTAGTACATCAAGCTGTCAGTACAATCAACAATCATTACACACTGTCATGCAGAAATTTGCATATATATGCACCAATTTCTCGCCTCCTGACAGCCTACCTCCACTACGCAATCCCTGCTGAAGAAGACCCCTGAATGAATTCGAATTGGCCCTGCCTTGACTGCGCAATCCTCATTGGAATCTCCAATGCGTGTCAGATGCATTGAATGCATCACTATAGTTACAAGAGATAGTCCATCTCACCCTTTCACCTATCTCTCCACTAGGTCTCCACTAGAACTGACATGCAAGTAGTTAATTGCTATATTTGTTCAGTTGCAAGTGAGTCTCTAGTTGTGAATTAATTAAATAATTAATTCACTAAACTCTCACTAGTGTATCTTCAGTTAAAACTAGATACAACTAGCACAACTGAGTTTAGCTCACTTAACAGAGTTAAAATAAATAACAACTCCCATAACTACTCTTCCAACTTTGTCACAACTCTGCCACTTCAGTTCTGGCTGAGTCCTCCATGCATGAGTCACGAACCACCCTAGGAATTTCATAATTCCTTCAGCCCACTTATTTGCCCAATCTGTTCACTGAAATAAAGTGCTCCAAGAGAATAAGTTGATATTTATTGTCGGATTATTTATTAAGGGCTAATAATAATCGACATGAATCTATTTTTAGATTAGCGATCTATAAATAGACTTCGCCCAATCTTCTAAAAATAAAATCTCATATATTTTTCCAACTTGATCAACCATCTACAAATAGAATCCTGCAACTTATAGAATATGCTCACCATGTCTAAAAATAGACATACACCTAAAAATAGCCTGTAGTCCCCACTTAGTGAAGGTGCTTAATTTTCACTAAGCTCATCATCTTGTTGAATCTCAACACTCCCTCTCAACAAGATAGGGATTATCTTTCACCATGATCTTTTCTTTATGGTATTCGAATTTTCTCTTGGTGAGCCCCTTCGTCAGAATATCTGCATCCTGATCTTCCGTAGGAATGTACTGAAGCAACATGAGCTTTCGTTGCACACAATCTCTGATATGATGATACCGAATATATATATGCTTAGATCTATCATGAAACACAATATTAATTGAGAGTTTAATGCAACTCTGATTATCACAATGTATCAATGTAGGATCTAAATGAGAATCGAACAAACTGACTAGGATCTTCCTCATCCAGATAGCCTCACATGCATCTTGACTTGCTGCCATGTATTCTGATTCCACTGAACTGAGTGCCACAGATCTTTGTTTCCTGCTGTACCAAGAAAATGTTATTAATATTATACTGAAAACCCCTCCTGATGTGCTATTTTTGTCCATTGGGTTGCCTGCCCAATCTGCATCCGTGAAGCCATGCAACTTCACCTCATCTGTCTTTCTGTACCATAAGCCATACTCAGATGTGCCCCTAAGATATCTCAGGACATGCTTGCCTGCCTTCCAAAATATCTTGGTAGGCTTAACCATCGCTTGACTAAGCTGGTTCACTGCATAGCATATGTCCAGTCTTGTATTAACTAAATGCATGAGAGAACCCACCAACTGTCGATAGACAGTAGAATCCACTACCTCTACCGATGTAGCATCATCTTTCTTTCAATTTCCTGGAAAAGGAGTATCCTTGGGCTTGCAGTCCTGCATGTATAACTTACCAAGTATCTCCTGAGCATACTTGCCTTGAGACACAAATAGTTCATCTTCTCGCTGCCATATTTCCAATCCAAGGAAATAATGAAGGAGGCCCAAATCCTTCATCTCAAGCTCCCTTGCAAGATCTTCCTTGCATGAGTGTATCAACTGCTCATCACCCGTTAGTATTAAATCATCAACATAAAGAAAAATGATTAAAAGCTTACCCTCCACCACAATTTGGTATAGCTTTGCATCTGTCTCACTCTTAGTGAAGCCAAGTCCAGTGAAATAGTTGTCAATTCGTGTGTGCCAAGCACGAGGTGCTTGCTTCAGCCCATACAATGCTCTTTTGAGTCTGCACACATGCGACTTGTTGCTGAAGATCTCAAATACTTCAGGATGCTCAATGTACACTTCTTCCTCAATGATCCCATTAAGGAACACAGTACTCACATCCATTTGATGAATGTGCCAACCCTTCTACACTGAGAGAGCAAGGATGGTCCTTATGGAAGAATATCGTGTGATAAGTGGAAAGGTTTCTTCATAATCAATCCCCTTGATCTACGAGAAGCCCCGGGCAACAAATCTTGCCTTATAATTCACGACACTCCCATCAGCAGCTTGCTTTACCTTGTAGATCCATCTTGAACCTACCACTGATTTACCAATCGGCCTTGGAACAATCTCCCAAGAATTGTTTCTAACAATGGAGTCATACTCCTCCACCATGGCATCTACCCATGTGGACTCCTGCACTGCTTCCTCAAAGGAATATGGCTCTGCCATGATACACTTGCTCATGAGAGCCATGTATCCAGTGAATCGGTCAGGTGACTGTCTCTGTCTGCGCTCTGATGTAGGGACTCCTACATTCTGTGCCACATCAAGCTTCAACCTCTCAGCTTCTGTGATACGCCTTCTGCCTGTTCTGTTGTTTGGATCTGCATGAGTGGACTCCTCCACTCCATGATCCTCCTCCTGTGGCTAATCCACATCTTGAGGCTCATCTTTGGGAACAAGAAGTTCCTCCTCTGCATGCAAGTGTATCTCCCTCTCAAGCAACAACTTCATGGCTTTCCCCTCATTGAATTTTATATCTCGTCGCACCACAGACATCCGACTATTTGGAAAATACACACGATAATTATGGGGTGTTTCTGTGTACCCCAAAAATACCCCAACTTCTGCAATCAGCTCCAGATTCTTCTTGGCGTCCTTTGTTACATGAATGTAAACAAATGAGCCAAAAATCTTCAAATGAGAAATATCAAGCTTCTTACCAGTAAAAGCTTATTCAGGTGTACTTATGCCAAGTACTCTATGAGGACAACGATTTTGCACATAAACCACAATGTTGCATGCTTCCACCCACAAGTGCATCGGGAGGCCCTGGTCATGCAGCATAGCTCGTGCAGTACCCACGATCGTTTTGTCCTTCCTCTCCGCGACCCCATTCTGCTGTGGGTTATGAGGCGCCATGAGTTCTCTTCGAATTCCTTCTTTGCTATAGAAGTCTTTGAATTTGTTCGAGATATATTCACCACCATTATCACTCCATAGAGCCTTCACTTGCTTCCCTGAATCCTTCTCCACTAATGCTTTAAACTCATAGAGATTTGAGAATTTTTCACTCTTCTTCTACATGAATAATATCTAGCATCTACGAGAATAGTCATCAACAAATATATCATAATACCTGTGTTTTGCTGTTGAAGCAACCGAGAAAGGTCCACACACGTCTATGTGAATTCTCTCCAGGATCACCGAAGCATGGTTCTCCTTCTCATGAAAGGTGGTCTTCACAAAATTACCCATAGTACATCCCTTGCACTGATCTGACTGTGCAAGAGTACCCTTGGGAAGTCCAGTAGAAATTTGCTGCAAAATATTCAAGGTGCCATGGTGAAGATGGCCTAATTTTCTGTGACATAATTCGCCCTCATCCCGACACACCACTTCTTCTGCTTTGCCCATCATTGCAGCGCAACCATCTACCTCCAGCTTCTAGAGATTCTTAACTCGAATCCCTATCCTCTTGGTTTGACCCATTGTTTTATGTTGTAGGAAAGCTTTTCCCTCACTGAAAACAACGTCATAAACTCTGTCCTCCAACATCGCAACTAAGACCAAGTTCTTCTTCAGACCTGAAACATGCATAACATCTTTCAACAGAAATGGTTTACCTGAATCCCTCTCAAAGGTAATGGTTCCAATGCCGGTCGCATTGTATCTACCATCGTCACCCATCTCTATAGGCATTTGGAGATCTTTCTCCATCAAGTCACTAAACAACTCCCTGTCTCTCGTCATGTGGAAGGAAGCACCACTATCAAGATACCACACCGATCCCATTTTACTTGAAACCAAGCATGCGATCAAAGAGAAATCAAGTTCAAATTGTGAGGCAAGGGCCTCACCAGCTGCAGCTCCAACACCCTTCTTGTTCTTCTTTTTCTGTGGCAAGTTAGTGGTGACTGTGAAAACACTTCACCTTGGACAAATCCAGCTTCTTGTCTTTAGCCTCAAATTTTTAATGGAATTTCTTCCCCTTCCCTTTCCTTTCTTTGGCAACCAAAGTGAAATTATCTTCATCATCATTCTTCGATGAAGAGCCATCCCTGGTACTTCGCCTTATCTCCTCCTGCACTAGATCCGACCAAAGTCACTCCCAATCCTGCAGTTTCTCCCGTCCATTGATAGAGTCCTGATAATTGTGCCAAATCTTCGGTAACCCAAGGAGAGCCAAGATCACCAAGTCATGATTTGCAACTATGATTCCCACACTCCCCAACTCATCCCTACATTGGGCAAACTTCGTGAGATATTTTGGAATACTGTCGCCCTTCTCCATTTTGATTTTTCTGAGCTTATATTTCAGCGCCAAGTTCCTATGGTCACTACTGCTTTGGAAAATATCTATCAAAGCCTTTGACATTAAAAATGGATTGGCTTTCTCACGAAGGCTTGAAACAATATGGTCCTTCACACCTTCCAACAGAATCCTTCTTGTCTTCGCTACCTTCTTTTGCCATGCGTCAAGTAATGCATCATCACTAGAAGTAGGCTTAGGAACATCGCTATCGATGAACTCCTTCAGACCATTATCTTCAAACACCACCTCCACCCTGCCCTTCCAGGCTATGTAGTTCGAGCTACCCTCAAGGGCATACTCTAATCGCAACCCATTGAAAGCCATTTCAATGAATACTCAACTGTCACACCAAGAAATTTCTACAGCAAATTCGAATTGTGCACCAGCACAAAACTCATCACTACTTCAAGATTGCAATCTCCAATGATTAACACTTCTCCGATACCATGTAGAAATTATACAAGATGCATGTATATTACCAGACTCCCCTGATCTAACAAATTAAATTATGTTAAATACAGAATCCTTCCACTTAATTCTTTGCGGAAATTAAATCGCCAATTGCAAAACACATATGAAGCAAATCAATCTCACATAAACATAGTTGTTTAACAGGAAATATTTAAGCTAAAAACCCCAACTATCATATATTATGTATATCAATGGAACATGTAATAATCTCATACAAATCTTAGTACATCAAGCTCTCAGAACAATCAACAATCATTACACACTGTCATGCAGAAATTTGCATATCTATGCACCAATTTCTTACCTCCTGACAACCTTCCTCCACTGCGCAATCCCTGCTGAAGAAGACCCCTGAATGAATTCGAATTGACCCTGCCTTGACTGCACAATCCTCATTGGCATCTCCAATGTGTGTTAGATGCATTGAATGCATCACTATAGTCACAACATATATTCCATCTCACCCTTTCACCTATCTCTCCACTAGAACTGACATGCAAGTAGTTAATTTCTATATTTGTTCAGTTGCAAGTGAGTCTCTAGTTGTGAATTAATTAAATAATAAATTCACTAAACTCTCACTAGTGTATCTTCAGTTAGAACTAGATACAACTAGCACAACTGAGTTTAACTCACTTAACCGAGTTAGACTAAATAACAACTCCCATAACTACTCTTCCAACTCTATCACAACTCTGCCACTTTAGTTCTAATAGAGTCCTCCATGCATGAGTCACCAACCACCCTAGGAATTGTGTAATTCCTTCAGCCCATTGATTTTCCAAATCTGTTCACTGAAATAAAGTTCTCAAAGAGAATAAGTTGATATTTATTATCAGATTATTATTAAGGGCTAATAATAATCGACATGCATCTATTTTTAGATTAGAGATCTATAAATAGATTTCACCCGATCTTCTAAAAATAGAATCTCATCTAATTTTCCAACTTGATAAACCATCTACAAATAACATCCTACAACTTATAGAATATGCTCACCATGTCAAAAATAGACATACACCTAAAAATAGTCTACGGGACCCACTTAGTGAAGGTGCTTAATTTTCACTAAGCTCATCATCTTGTTGAATCTCAACAAAAACAAGATTATATACATCGTGCGATGCTTATCATGTGAAAATATGGCATTTTCATTTTCTCGCAAAAGAACCAAAAAAATTAGATAAAACACATGAAATGGATTTTAATATTTGCGACGACAATATACAAGACAAAGGTAGGCTCTGAAATTTGGTGCAGGCCAAAATTTTGGAGGGTATTGTAGCAGTGACAACAAATGGCGACACACTGGTAGAATTACAACTTCTCTGTCTTGGTTGACTCTTCTGTGCAAGGTATTAGTTCTTCGAGGAGTATTGATTCTTCGTGCAAATCACTTTGGCCTCCCTACTTACCCCGTGAATAAACATGGTACCCTTTGTACCTTCTTGATTGAACACAAACATAAGATTCAACAATATCGCAATGTTTCAGATTGGAAAGGGTAGTGAATTTTGTGATTTTTATATTTTCAAAGTATAATTTTTCATCCCTGGTGTTTCTCTACTACCAACAGGCCTGGATAATACACCGATAGATTCACTACAGGAACACAAACATTTCTCTGTTTCTAGTGAGCTTGGACAATACCTCGACGAAGATGCTTGCTTCACCTCTTTGTGCAAGAAACCTTTCTCTTCTTTCGACTTTATTTATATATTTAAATAGGACTATGCATTGGAACTTATTCATTTTATGGGCAGAATAGGTATCCAAAATTATAGAGAGAAGGAGAGGTTTTTCCTTCAAAGAATCATATAGAGACCTCTGATTTAGGTTTTCTTGTTTATATTTTTCCTCCTTTTCCCCTTCTATTGATTGGATAAGCATGAAAACAATGAAACATAAATAGTTGAGTGTGGGCACGAGGTTTCTTGAATACACACAACTATCATGGTTTGACCAAAACTCTCCTTACAGGTGGATCATATTATCCGTCGGAACTTCATCGACCAAAATATGTAACCAACACAAAAAAAAGGGCAGAGTGCTAGCCAAATGTTACAGTGTCACAAAGCCCTTTTCTATTTTTCCACATTGAATTTTGAGCCAACAAATCATCTTCATGCAAGATCTTACAGAACAAAAGAAAAGACAACACATGACAAGGAAAAAAAACTAGAAGACAAAACAGAAGGAGGCTAAACCAAAACATGATGCAAAACCAAAATCAGAAAACACAAGACAAACTATAGAAAATGAATGCAGGATGAATGTGCAAAGGAAACTAACATGCAACTAACATATTCCTAACCTAACCAGTTAGAAATTCGGGGTTATGTATAATGAAATTTCTAATGTAGCCACTGTAATTTTTCCTGACCTGCAATCACAAAGATGTGATTGATTAAAACTAAGATAAAACAATGTGAAACAAAAAAGATAAGAAATTGAATAACTTGCACAAATATTTTAAGGTATTTCCTATCAATAGAAAGATAGGCCATAGGCAATACTTCTAACTAGTTCACATTCTTTTTCGAAGAAAATCATCATTCAACAAACCTTGGAAACTTCTTGCGAATGCATCTTCATGTGCAGGATATTTCTTGGAAAGTGTGAGGAAATATCGAGACTTATTATTTGCGACGAAGATTTCCAAGTAGGATTGATCCAACCATTCAAATATTGGATCATAAAATTCTAAATAGTCCTCTCGAGAACCCTGAAATATTTGAAAAGATGAATTTTCAAACTACAGCACAGGGCTAGGACTAGAATCTTGTAAGAGACAATTGATTTGATCATATTCAGTTGACTTGTCAAGACATTGAGGACCCGACATGACCATTAGCGAAGGCTGAAGTGCCTCAACCATTTAACAAGTACTCAAAGGATGAAATGGTAAAACATGAATATTAAAGGATGCAAACCAACTTTCATTGGATATATTGGTGGGAAAATGATAAAACAAATGACAGTTAATATTATGATGATATGGAAAGTTCATGGCATGATATTCCTAGTTCAAAGAATGATCAAATTGAACATCTTTATGAATGCCTTGAACAAATGAATCATCTTCCTTGCATGATAGATATGAAAACCCATTTCCATGTAACCAATAACCTACTGCACTAGCACCGTAATCATCAAAAGAAGTGAGAATGAATGTAAGTGAAACAAACACATGAAACCAGTCAAGATAAGATGAGTGAAGAAGAATTTGATTCTCTAGATAGCTCGTACATTCATCATCACTCAAGAGGATTTCAAGTGTGATAAAGGGAAATATCCGCAATATTTCATTCGAAAGAAAAACCAAGGGTTGACTCTTATGAAATGAACCTAATAGGCATCCAAAGATAATTATTGAAATGATCAACTTCACAGTTCCATGATTCTACGAGAGATAGACATTCCAAACCCGAGTGTGATACAAGAGATTTGAATGAAGGTGAATCAATTGAGGAAGATTCACGAATCTGATTAGAAATAACACCTTGAAAGCTCGAAAGACTACATTTACAATACGAAACATCTTTCAAGAAGGAATTTACATCCAGTGAAACCATGCAAAGAGAAATATTTGTGGCAGAAACCAAATTTGACTTAGTTTGGGGGACTTATCAGAGTCGCAAGATCCTGACATAAACATCAACAAAATTTCAAGTGCCTCGACTCCCTGACAAGTACTGTAACTTTCAAGGATTGTAAAATCACATTTTGAAGATTGAACAAGATCATGCACAGTGTGAGGATAGCTACTGCCACTAATTTCAATAAGACCACTACTAACTGGATGGAAAACATCTATGTCAATGATTTGGTCGGATTTTACAACTTCAACAACCAGATTACTCAAGTCAAAGATTCTTCTGATCAGAAACCTGAAGATGAATGAATCAGGGAAATTTCCTCAGCAAGTTGATTTGAAGATTTTTCTTTATGCAAAACAAGAGACGTGAGGGATGGAAAGGATACTCAATGATTTGGTTGTTTTCTCTTTCATCATGGATATCCTCACCACCTTGTTCCAATTGAGAAGTTAACTGCTTGGATGAAGAACTTGAAAATAATGAAGCATCTCCATCACAAATAGATGCATTGCAAACAATAGATCATGAGGGATAATGAGATGAAAATGAAGTTTTTATAAGAACATCTTCTTTGTTTGAACCAGATTCTAGATTTACATTGAAATATTCTAAATTAAAATCTTCTTGAGGAACCGAAAGATCAGTTGGTGCACTTGGGAATCCATCATCATATATATCGACGGAGTCATCCTCATCAGAATGATTGTTTCCCAAGGCTACATATTGATTAGAAGAATTGATTGCATTTGATTCAATACCGAGATTAGTAGAATGAAAATAATCCAAGAATTGAAGTGCATCATATTGACATGAGGGACTTTGAAAAAGGGAAGAGAGATAAAAAGTCTCTTCACTTTCCTCCTCCTCTACTAGTGTAATGTGATTACCTCGTATTTGATCGTAACTTGAACCAACAACTCAAAAATTAAGAGAGCATGAAGAGCTAGTTGGTGGAGCAGATTGATCAAGAAAATCGTGATACGCAAAGGTATGACATGTAGATGATAGAGGATTACATATGTCCCTTGAAGAAGTAACACTTTAAATGGAACTAGATTCAATATTGATGTTAAGAGTGCCAATGTGATCTTGAGGAATGAAAATATTGGCCTTATGCCTAGGATCCATGAGCCATTTTGGGGTTTATTCGTTATATATGAATCATGAAAAGTGGGAGGAGGATGAAGAGATGGATTAAGAATTCGATTTTCAAACTTCCCAACTTCAACATCATCGCAAAGAGGAACTCACATTCGAACTGAAAAGGGAGGATGACAAGGAAAAAAAGGAATCATAGGTTCCTCCTATGAAATTAGAGGTGTCTCATGATTTTACAAGAGTTGGGGAAGTATAAATATCAAGAGGTTCAAATTCATTGTGGAAATATATGTGAACCAAATGCTCAAACTTGTTCTTAAAAAAATTCCAATCCATGTCTTCTTCAGGAAATTCATAACAAAGGTGAAGGAATCGATTAACGAAATCCTCCACTGATTCATTAGTGATCTGAAATGGGTGGATGAATTTTTATGCTATGCAAGCACCTCCCACTCAATTAAAACAAAATAAGATCTTGCTTATACTTGATTGTGCGAAATTGAATTCTTGACTCAGGTGTATGTGTTTTAACTGTTTTAATGCTTTATATGTGAGGAATTAAAAATTTGTTTAGGATTAATAAAAGAATCTACATCAACCATAAATTGCATAAAATTAATCATCAACACATAACATCAAATTTAATGAAGGAGTTCACCCGTATGTCTTGGGCTACATCTCCTTGAGCCTTTGTCAGTTGACTTGGCTCTTTGGGATTAAGATGGAAAATTTCTTTTACAAGTCACTACTCAACTCCAATGGTTTTTTATGTTGTACCAATGGGTTTAGAATACCATAATACCCTTGGAATGATTGCTAAGTCTCTAGAAATGGACCTAGGCTCCCTTAGACTTGACCTCTTCTGTCGGTGTCCTTAAGCTTCCATGAGATTCTATGTGGCACAAAATATCTTAGAAGTCACTTTCCATCCCTGAAACCTTTTCTACTATCTCCAAATGGTATCATCCATCCAAAATAGGCTATTCATTTGCTCAAAATGAGCTCTAGCTCCCCAATCTAGGCCTCCAACCCGTGGTTGCCCTGGTGGCCCCAAAAATTCCCTGTGGCTTATTTGGCTCTAGAAGTCTCCAAATGGATCTAAAAATCCCTCCATTGGATTTATAATGTCCAAAATAGTCATAATAGACTATTCACTTGTTGAAATTGGCCTCTGGCTGCTCTGGTTATGACCCCAACACTTGGTGGCACCCTCTGGCTCTAGGCTCACTGAAAACTTCTCTGTAGAATCTCGGCCATCAGAAGCCTCCAAAAGCTTCTTAAATCCTTCCATTGGATTCAGAAGGTTCAAGATAGTCATAATAGACTATTGGTTTGCTGATAATGGTCTCTAGTTGCCCTGGCTAGGCCTCATTCTCCTGTTGGCTCCTATTGGCCCTTGGAACTTCTTTGAAGCAAAATCATGCTCAAATTCCTCTGATAGCTCTAAAAACCTCACCAATGGCTCTAGAATTCTCAATATAGTCAAAATTGACTATTGTATTCCTGAGAATGCCCTCTGGCTGCCCTGGTTAGGCCTCATTCTCCTGCTGGCCCCTGTTGGCCCTAGTGGCCCTTAGAACTTATCTAAAGAAAAATCACACTCAAAAGTCCTCAGCTGGCTCTGCAAACCTCACCAATGGATTCATAATGCTCCAATTAGCTAATAATGACTCTCTGTTCACCCAGAATGATCTAAAATTGAATTTCCTACTCTTTTTCCCAATTACACCTAGGAAAACTCCACTAATTTGGAGGACTTCACTTTAACTGGAGTCAGATTAGGCACTTCTGCCTTTTTGGGTGCACTGGCCAAATGTCTCACCAATAAGACCGCAATATTAACTTTGCGGTTGGGGTGGCCACATGCCAACCCCAATTCCGTGGTTACCATTGACAAATCACGAGTTGAACAAAACCGTCGAAGGATTACATTGGCATTAAACCATGCCATGTGACAACCCAAACGTCGCGGAAATGCTGTTGGAGGTTACGCCTTAATCGTCGGGTAGAACGTGGTGTTTTATGTCACGGTTGCCATGTGAATGTTGTGTTGGAGGTGCCGGCAGATAGAAGACTGTCGGAGGTTAACAATAAACCGTTGCATTTTTTGTTGCCATGTGAACAATACACGGGGGACCACTGGCGGGTTGGGACTGCCAGTGGTCCCCAACCCATACTGTGAATTTTAACAAACTTTAACATTGACCCAAATCCTTTATAGGTTATGATTCATTTCATAGCGCGGTGGTGTGGCAGGTGGTTGCTTTTCCAGAGGTCACGGGTTCGACTCCTGCAGATCCCAACCAAAATTTTGCAAGCCAGTTGAAGGGCCACGTGGCGGCCTCAAGGCTGGTCACGTGACGCCTCCTGATTGACTCCTCCAAACTCCACCAAATGAAATTCTGAAACTTGGCCTCCAACGATTTTCTCGGAAGGAATATTTTGAGGAATATTCCAAGAATATTCCATGGAATATTATTTTTTTCCGACTGTACCTTTTCCTAGTCAACTTTGGTCAAATTTCAAAATTTGCAATTTACTGGACTTTTCAAACCGCGATAACTTCTTCCTATGGTGTTAGTTTTTGAACCATGCCAGAATCAGGAAGACGAGATCTATCTGGTCGCTCAGGTTCAACACTCTTTTGAACTCTTTGAAATTTGAGCTATCACTTAGGTCCTTATCCACATCTGATCACTCCTCCCCATTGGGAATCTTTTGGACCCCAAAAGACTTGATTACTTGTTCAGTAGATGAGAGTACAACTCCCTCACCTTTCCAATCCTCTATCCACTTTTTCCTTTCTTGGCTTAGTGCCTTTGGGCCCAAACTTGAAGGTAGTCAACACTTCCCCTCTTTGATACTCTTGTCCTCCTGTCAAGAATTGTATCTTCCTTGAGCTCATCTAGAAATTATGGCGAGAAATCTTCAATAGCAGGTAGCTGAATATCACTTCCTTGATCATCAATCAAAGGTGGCTCATACAAATGTAAGTTTTCAACATTAACAACTAAATACATTTGCATATGTACAAAGGAATGCATATCTTACTGGGTCAAGAAGCCAAACCACTTCTTACCAAGCCACTTCCATGGCGATTTTTCTTGCTGAAAATTTTCTTCTTATGAATCATTTGGACTCACATCAATGATGGAATATTTGGTTCCATTCTCGCCAGTGTTTTTATCCTCTTGCTTCAAATACTTGGGATGATTGGTTGGGTGCAATGTCCAACATTGGGCAATGAAATGTCCCTTCTTCTGGAAATGTGTGCAAATCTTTTGCATCTTTTGTGCAAGTCGCCTTCGCTTCAACTATTTCCTGTATGCCTTCAATCTCTTCCAGCATCTTGAAATTTCATGGTTAGAAAAACCACAATAGAAACAACAAATATTTCTCCCATTCATGCATGCAGATTTTTCTTGCTTAACATAAACATAATCAACTTGACTATGGGAAGAATTATACCTCAAATGTTGCTTTGCATGTCCATCTTTTTTACCTTCTTGAGGAGATGAACTTGAAGAGGTTCTAGCTCTCTTTTGAAGACCAACATCAATGTTCATGTCTTGATAGCTGTCAGAACTCACTTGCTCGCCATAAGTTTCATGTCTACACACATCTTGCTGCAACATAGACTTCAAGCAATGACATTCATCTTGAATACAAATTTGACATGTTTGTGGTTTTGAACTTGCAACAAAATTTCTTCTTGAAACTGTCTCAAGTTCCTTCATGGTTGTAGATTTTTTGCCATAAGATTGAACATAGCCTAGACCAAACTTCTTAGGCCTTTCCTCAACCATAATAGGCTCAATCATGCATTGTGTATGTTTGCCTAGACCCTTGCCTTCATAGCCCATTTTTAACATCAATTTGGACCCTATACCTCTAGTGTGTTTTTCAAATGAATTTACACATCTATTTGAAGAGGAAATTGAAGACAAATTTGAGTGATTTACCTCTACTTCAAGCATGTGCTTGGTTAAGGCCTCTTAGGCATGATGGAGCTACATCTCCATCTCATGCATTCTTTGAAGAGGTCCTTTCTCTTGCTTCATAGCAACGAATTGCTCATGAAGTCTAGTTCTTTCCCTTACATCTTCATACAGACTTTGCACCATCTCATTCAAGATGTAGAAGTCCCGCTTCATCTATTCATCTAATAGTCTTGTAAAGGAGGAGGATTTTGAAGCCTCACTTGATGAAGTTTTAATCACTATGTAAATGAACTAAAGAACTTCAACAAAAATTCACAAAGCTTCAAAAACAATTTGGCTATAGATTCAAGCTCTTCTCTGCAGCTTGTATATCTTCTTCAAGCAACCTCTTTTGCAAACAATCCCTCTTGTGCTTCAAGGGTTCCTTGAGGTCCTTTGGGTAAGGATAATGCTTTCAGCCTTATTCCTTCTTGTCCTCTTTTGGACTTAGCTAGCAGTAGCTCCCCTTCACCTCTAGCAAACTCAAACTTGAAGCATTAGTCAATTTTCAAACAGTTAAATTCTTTGCACTGTTAAACACCTTTCAAGTCAAACAAGCAACCTTGTGCTCTATCAAGCAAGCAACCTAGTGCTCTGATACCACCTGATCTGAAATGGGTCGCTGACTTGTTATGCTATGCAAGCACCTCCCACTCAATTAAAACAAAATAAGATCGTGCTTATACTTGATTGTCCGGAATTGAATTCTTGACTCAGGTGTATGTGTTTTAACTGTTTTAATGCTTTGTATGTGAGGAATTAAACATTTGTTTAGGCTGAATAAAAGCATGTACAACAACCATAAATTGCAGCAAATTAATCATCAACACATAACAAAAAATTTAATAAAGGAGTTCACCCGTATGTCTTGGGCTATGTCTCCTTGAGCCTTTGTCAATTGACTTGGCTCTTTGGGATTAGGGAAAATTTTAAGGATGGAAAAGTATCTTGAAGTTTAAAAAATTGGCGAATCTCACTAGTCCCTAATATGAAAAATATAAATTTTTATTGATGTATTTGTAAAATTATTCAAATTTATAATGATTTTATATATACTCTCTATATAATGTTGGCGATTTTTAACATAAAATAATTTTATATTGTAAAATTTAGGCAAATCATTTTTATAAAAAATGGAAATTGGCGAATCTTTTTTTTTGAAAAATCATGGAAAATTAACCCACTTGCGAATATTAGCCCCTAAAATTTTCCATGTTTGGGATTAAGATGGAAAATTTCTTTACAAGTCACTACTCAACTCAAATGGTTTTTTATGTTGTACCAATGGGTTTATAATACCATCATACCCCTTGAATGACTGCTAAGTCTCTAGAAATGGACCTAGGCTCCCTTAGACTTGACCTCTTATGTCTGTGTCCTTAAGCTTCCATGAGCTTCTCTATGGCACAAACTCTCTTAAAAGTCCTTTTCTAGCCCTAAAACCTTTTATACTATCTCCAACTGGTATCAGTCATCCAAAATAGGCTGTTCATTTGCTCAAAATGAACTGTGTCTCCCCAATCTAGGCCTCCAACTCCTGGTTGCCCTGGTGGCCGCGAAACTTCCCTGTGGCTTCTTCATTAGTGATAAGATTTGGATCAGGACCTAAGTGATAGCTCAAATTTCAAAGCATTCAAAAGAGTGTCAGACCTGAGCGACCGAATAGATCTCGTCTTCCTGATTCTGGCGCCTCGAACGGTTTGAAAAACTGACATCGTTTGAAGAAGTTATCGCGATTTGAAAAGTCCAATAAACTACAATTTTTGGCATTTGACCAGAGTTGAATAGGAAAAGGTACAGTCAGCAAAAAATAATATTCCAAGGAATATTCCTCAAAATATTCCCTAGAATATTCCTTCTGGGCCAATCGTTGGAGGCCAAGTGTCACAGTTTCATTTGGTGGAGTTTGGAGGAGCCAATCAGGAGGCACCACGTGGCCAACCCTAAGGCCGCCACGTGGCCCTTAAACTGTCTTGCAAAATTTTGGTTGGGGTCTGCAGGAGTTGAAACCGTGACCTCTGGCAGAGAAACCACCCGCCACACCACTGCACTACACAATTAATCTTAACCTATAAAGGATTCATGTTAATGTTAAAGTTTGTTAAAAGTCGCATTATGGGTTGGGGACCACTGGCGGTCCCAAACCGCCAACATCCCCCCGTGTATTGTTCACATGGAAACAAAAAATGTGATACTTTATTGTTAACCTCCGATAGTCTTCTATCTGCCGACACCTCCATCACAACGTTCACATGGCAACCGTGATATAAAACACCACGGTCTACTCGATGGTTAAGGCGTAACCTCCAACAGCATTTCCGCAATGTTTGGGTTGTCACATGGCATGGTTTAATGTCAACGTAATTCGTCGACAGTTTCGTTCAACCCACGATTTAACACCACTTCAAATTGGAGTTCAACCCAAGGTTTTTGCCTTGAGTTCCGCCATCCGTCAACTGTAACTGCGAAATTGGGGTTGGCATGTGGCCACCCCAACCACACAATTAATGTTGCAGTCTTATTGGTAGGATATTTGGCCAACACACCCAAAAAGGTGGAAGTGCCTAATCTGACTCCACTTAAAGTGAATTCCTCCACCATTAGTGGAGATTTCCTAGGTGTAACTGGGAAAAAGAGTAGGAGACTCAATTTTCGACCATTCTGGGTGAACAGAGAGTCATTATTAGCTAATTGGAGCATTATGAATCCATTGGTGAGGTTTTTAGAGACAACTGAGGACTTCTGAGTGTGATTTGCTTCAAATAAGTTTGAAGGGCCACCAGGGCCACAAGGGACCAACACGAGAATGAGGCCTAACCAAAGCAGCTAGAGGGAATTCTCAAGAAGCCAATAATAAATTTTGACTATATTGAGCATTATGGAGCCATTGGTGAGGTTTGCAGAGCTAGTAGAGGACTTCTGAGTGTGATTTTGCTTCAGAGAAGTTCCAAGGGCTGCCAGGGCCACTAGGAACCACTAGGAGAATGAGGCCTAGCCAGGGCAGCCAAAGACCATTCTCAGCAAAATAATAGTTTATTTTGACTATATTAAACCTTCTGAATCCAGTGGAAGGATTTTCAGAAGCTTTTGGAGACTTTTGAAGGCCGAGATGCTACAAAGAAGTTTTTAGTGAGCCTAGAGCCACAAGGTGCCACTAGGTGTTGGGGTCATAACTAGAGCATCCAGAGGCCAATTTCAGCAAGTGAATACTCCATTCTGACTATTTTGGACATTATGAATCCATTGGAGGGATTTTTAGAGCCATTTGGATACTTCTAGAGATGAAAAATCCACAAGGAATTTTCGGGGCCACTAGGGAAACCAGGGGTTGGAGGCCTAGATTGGGGAGCCAGAGCTCATTTTGAGAAAATGAACAACCTATTTTGGATGAATGATACCAGCTGGAGACAGTAGAAAAGGTTTAAAGGACATAAAATAACTTCTAAGATATTTTGTGCCACATAGAAGCTTAAGGAAGCTTAAGGACACCGACATAAGAGGTCAAATCTAAGGGATCCTAGGTCCATTTCCAAAGACTTAGCAGTCATTCCAGGGGTATGATGGTATTCTAAACCCGTTGGTACAAAATAAACAATCATTGGAGTTGAGTAGTGACTTGTAAAATAAATTTTCCATCTTAATCCCAAAGAGCCAAGTCAATTGACAAAGGCTCAAGGAGACGTAGCCCAATACATACACGTGAAATCCTTTATTAAATTTTATGTTATGTGTTAATGATTAATTTTCTGCAATTTATGGTTGTTTTACATGCATTAAAACAATTAAAACACATACACTTGAGTCAAGAATTCAATTTCGCACAATCAAGTATAAGCAAGATCTTATTTTGTTTTAATTTAGTGGGAGATTCTTGCATAGCATAACAAGTTAGCCACCCATTTCAGATCAATTATGCTTCATTCTTAGTTGATTGATTCTTTTAAGAACATCTTGTTAAGCATACCTATTGAAGGATTGATAAATCTTCTTGAGGAAATGATGAAAATAATGGATGGAAGCAGATGGTAAGGTATGTCACCATCGATTAACATGACCTTCAAGGGTGAGGAATAAAGCCACATAAAAAAATATTCATCATTGATTTTGTAATATTTCACAAAATTTAAGAAAATTATAAATGTGCTTGGTTATGGATGTTCTATCCTCCCCATCAAAATTCAATTGAGACAAGTGACAAAGAGGCTCATCGGGGATTAAATGTTTACCAGGGGATAGGTTTGAAAAACACCCCGAAAGTATGATTTGAGGATGAGCCGTTTATGATAAGAGATTCAAAACATACTCAACATGCACAACTTGTCATCTTGCCCTATTTATAGCGCCATTTATTGACCGGTGTTGGAAATCTGTCAACCAAGGGGGTCTTCCCGATGTGATGTTTCAATTATACCTCACATTGCTTGGAATAGGACCCCCATCTGGGATATCGACCCAGTTGCCCTATATTATTATAGGTTTTCCTTGGCTACAAAGTCCAATACAAGAGAACTATACACAAGAGATTAATGCACAGGTAATCTCAAATCAACAAGTTAGTATGCCTGGTGAGTGTTCAATTGTATGTGTGTTAAGATTATTCTACTATGCAAGGAAAGGAAAGTGAGACTCTAGGAGAGAGGTAATAGTACCATCCTAGTAGACATATACAAAAACATAAAATATCCATCTAACATCCAACATAATAGTCCATAAAGGTGCAACGATCATTGCAACCACTATAAACAAGAAATATATATCTAACAATAAGCAGAATATTCCACAAAGATGCGACAATAATTGCAACCGTTACAACGCATTATCAATAAGATAAGCACTAAAATAATTGAAATAGTTCAACAACTTTAGCATCGGTGAAAACAAACATGAACTACAAATAATTACATAACAATATTACAAATATTCATAATCCATGCATGAAGAACATGCTAGCCATCGAGCTTCAAATATTAAGTAAAATTACAAAGACACATGTATAGAATGAACACCACTAGCTCCAATAGTGGAGCGTTGGAGCCTCTCCTTTCTCCCCAAAAGAACTAGCATGTCTCTCTAATGCCTTGTTGGAGGATCCAAGGTGAAAATTCCTTTGGTCATACAATGAGGGTGTATATATAATCAATGGGGTGATGCTTCACCTCCCTTGTGACTCTTTGACTACCCTTATCATTGCTTGAATTCCTATGACTTTTCAACTTTATAATACATTTTTGAATAACAAATTGCATAATCTACATGAATGATGTGGCATATAACGACTCATGACATGACATGACATGACACTACTGACATTGAATTCTTAATAACATGGAAATGTAAATCCATTCTTGCCACTCCTTGATATGTGTCCTCTTGGGATTCCTCTCTTTTCCACCTCCATATGGATTAGAGGTAAGGAATCTTCAGTGATATCAAGTCTTGAGTTGCGGTCGCAAAATGGTGTCCTTTTTCTTTCTCTTGATTGATCAACTTGCATAATCAGTTATAAAGGTGTCCTTTAACATGTTTCCCTTCTCCATCTCCTTATTCATCTTCCCATCAAGGTATGATATAGTATCTTCATCTGAAATTCACTCATGATAAGACGACATCAGCCCGATAAAACCCTAGTCGAAGATGGCGCATGTTGATCTACTGACTGAGCCGGAACCGGGTGGCAGGCTAAGGGAGTGATCCGAACTTGAACACGAACACCAAAAAATACAAATATAACCATAACTACAAAGTTTCATCAGAAATATCACTTCATTGCATTAATACCAAAGAACTGAAATATGCTTACATACAAAATGGAAATGAACTAGCTCGGGCGATGGTAGCTTATCTATGAGAAGAGATGTGGAGGATACATGCCTCTGAACTATGTTACAATGAGGCTTAAAGGCCTATTCATTATTGAAAAACAATGAAAAACCATAAACATCCAAAAACCTAACCCTAGGAAACGAATCACAAACATTGTGGGCCCCGTTGGGGTAAATTGGTACATCAACTTCCTGGGGTCGTAACTTTGGCATACAAACTTCGTTTGACATGCACAATACCTTGTCAGAAATATCTATCTGAGGGCTACAACTTTCAATTGGAACTATTAGATCAAAGAGTCAAGTTGGACTGTTTAAAAAAAATGATATTTATGGCCTTAAAACGGCTTCGAAAGTTGTGCATGTGTTTAGGGGTCGAGATAGAGAGAAAGCATGACAAGTGTTTAGGGGTCGAGATAGAGAGACAAACAAGGAGAGATGGAGGGAGGTATAGATATAGATGGTAGGGGGAGAGAGGGAAGAAGAGAGATAGAGAAAGGGAGGGAGAGGTAGAGAGAGAGAGAGATGAGGGAGAAAGGGAGCGGAAGAGAGAGAAGGAGAGAGGGAGGGAGATAGACACAAAATTGAAGGTGGAGAGAGAGGGAAGAATAAAGGGACACATAGAGATAAATACAAACATAGAAGTTATATCTATAAATTCATGAATATTTTATTTTTTCACTGAAATAGATGTATTGAGTTCATTGTAGTTGTTGATTTCTAATCCTATTATATTTCTTGGACTAGATGCATTGATTTTGGTATAGATGTCTATTTTTAATCCTATTTAATACCTTACACTAGATGCATTGATTTCAATGTAGATGTTGATTTCTACTCCTATTTGATTGCTTGCACTGGATGCATTAGTTTCGGTGTAGATATTGATTTATAATCCTATTTGGTCGCGTGCACTAGATGAATTGATTTCAGTGTAGATGATGATTTCTAATCCTATTTAATACCATACACTAGATGCATTGATTTCAGTGTAGATGTCGACTGCTAATCCTATTTAATACCATACACTAGATGCATTGATTTCAATGTAGATGTCGACTGCTAATCCTATTTAATACCTTACACTAGATGTATTGATTTTAGTGTACATGTTGATTTCTACTCCTATTTGATTGCTTGCACTGGATGCATTGGTTTCAGTGTAGATATTTATTTCTAGCCCTATTTGATTGCTTGCACCAAATGCATTGATTTCAATGTAGATGTTTATTTCTACTCCTATTTGATTGCTTGCCTTGGATGCATTAGTTTCACTATAGATATTGATTTCCAATCTATTTGATTGTGTGGACTAGATGCATTGATTTTAATGTAGATGTTGATTTATAATCCTATTAATACCTTGCACTAGATGCATTGATTTCAATGTAGATGTTGATTTCTAAACCTATTTAATACCTTACACTAGATGCATTGATTTCAGTGTAGATGTTGACTTCTAATCCTATTTGATTGTTTGCACCGGATGCATTGGTTTTTGTGTAGATATTGATTTCTAATTCTATTTGATTGCTTGCACTAGATGCATTGATTTCAGTGTAGATGTTGATTTCTAATCCTATATGATTGTTTGCGCTAGACACATTGATTTCATTGTAGATGTTGATTTTTGATTTGATACAACTAGATGTATGATGTACATTAATTTCAAAGTAATTAGATTAATATCATGCATTGATTTTAGTGTAAGCATGTCTCTTCCCCCTCCATCTATATCTCTCTTCTCCCATTGTCTCTCCTTTTGTATCTCTCTATCTCACCCCACAAACATACACACTATCTCTCTCTCTCTCTCTCTCTCTCTCTCTCTCCCGCTCTCTCTCCCTTTTCCCCTCATTCTCTCTCTCTTCCCCTTATATATTTCTCTAACACTTCTCTCTGCATATCTATACCTATTTGTCCCTCCATATCTTTCCCTCTCTCTTCTTCCCTCTCTCCCCCCTCCATCTATATCCTTATCTCCCCTTGTCTCTCCTTCTCACTCACAGAACATACACACTCTATCTCAGTGTAAACATATAAAAATTATTCATGACGTGCAAATGTTACAATAATTCAACCATAAATACAATACTTGAATTTTCATCCTAAATAAAATGTTCACTTACCCAAAAGGTTTGCTTCCTGAAACTGTAAACTATTTGTAATTGACTACATTATTATTATTCCCATTTTCATCATTCAACATTTTTAATCACTTTGCATTCAAACAAAGTAATATAAAATAACTACCATTGAAAATTATATGGGGTTTAACACTCCATAAGTCACAATGATTGACTTTGGAGGAAACTACTATTAATATTGGAGAGCAACAAAGACAAGTTATCATGTTCACTATAGTAGCTCGAGTTAAATATTTGAATGGTCTATGATTTCAAATGCCCTTTTCATATGATTGATATGAGAAAATGGAAAAACTAATAGGTGTGTCAATAAGAACAGTAGATGAAAACGGTTTTAGATTGATCACAATGAAGATTGTTTGTAATTGAATAAATTCTTATTATTCACATTTTCTATCATTCAACATTGTTACATTGTCACTTTGCACTCAAAATTTTTATTTCATAATTTTTCATCATTCAAGTTACTAATAGTTTCTCTCATCTCAACAAACTGAGGTAACTAAGAAAATTTAAAATTAAATTGACTAAATTAATCTTACACATATTTAGCATATTTAAAATGATCAAAATAATTAGATGCTCAACAAACTTTGTATGACCACACACGACTAAAACTAGCCTAGATCCATCTTAACCCTAGATCTATCAAGCGTCGAGAGGGATCAAATCTCTCGAGGAGAAAACCTTTCCTCAAGTTCTGCACTCAAAAAATAGGTTTGCACATCGAGATATTTGATCCCTCTCGACGCTTGATAGATCAAGGGTTAAGATGGATCTAGGCTGGTTTAAATGTTTTATGTATTGTTTTTTTATTTCAATATATTGTTTAAAATTGAGTAAATTTTTTTATTGAAATTGAAAATTTCAATTGTAAATTCTATATAATTTGAGTACTAAAAATATAAAACCAAATGAATTGAAAAACAAAACATAAAAGAATTAAATTAAATTTATGACCTCTACGTTCACAAAATATTTGTATCAGGTAGATTCATCCAAGGGGCCACTTGTTGTAGATTCATCCAAGGGGTCACTTGTTATCGGCACCGACCCTTAGGATATCAAGAAAATTGAACCCATGACCTCTCAATAGAAAAGTTGCTTTAATGACGACGGCTTGACCAATTGAACTAACCCTCTAGACTATATAAGTAAAAATATTTTATTAATGGAAAAGAAAATATAAATCTTAAATTCACATATACTAATATATTATAAATGTTTATTTTAAAATAAAGTAATAAAGAATACAAATATTAAGTTCATATTAATATATTATATATACTAATATATTATAAATACTTAAGTAAGAGAGATTTTAGCATTAAACATTTTCCTTTTTCATATAATAAGGTATAATTTTACTTCATTTTGATTTCTAATAAATGATCATGGATAGTAAAATTATAATTTTTTTTAGAGGAATTGGTAACTAGGCTAGTTGATATGGGGTGGTTTCTAACCTCTACCACTCTAAACTCTAGGGGCGTATTCTCTTTAGGTATACACAGGTAAATTAGAGAAAGAGATTTGAACACCGAACCTCCTAGTACATAATATTTCATTTACACAACAATTAAACTACACTAATACTTTTAAAAACAAAATTATTATTTTTATAAAAAACAAATTAAAAAATACATTTTCTATATACAAATTACATTTATATAATTAAATATATTTAAGATAAATTCTATTTCTATTTTAATAATTAATATTGGTAAATCTTACTATTTTAATAAATGTTTTATTTCCTCATGAATGATACTATTTTTTTCTTTCTACTTCTAATATTAAATTAAAATTCCTCAATCATAAAAATAAATTTAATTCTTAGTAAAATTCAAAATAATCATATTTCTGTTATAACATGTAAAATTTTAATTTATATTAAATGTAGAAATATCATCAATAATTTTAATACGATACCATGTAAATCCTTGAAGTCATTGTCTCTATGATATTTGTTTCTTCCATGTCCCTCTCTATATAATGTGTTTTTAATAATGACGAGTATACTTGTAACAATATCTCATTACACATTATACTACGATCCCATAAATGGGGCTTGAGTAAATATCATATCCCTCTTTATGTATATTGTTTGATTTTTAAGTAAAAGTTTATGAACCTCTCTTTTCTGATATATATATATATGCACCATCATAGTTTTTAAAAGTTATTGCTAGTGCTAGAGTACCATTATTAAAGCTATACTAGACCGACAGGCTTTTTAAAGTTATTGTTAGTGCTACAGTATCATTATTAAAGCAATACTATACCGACAGGGTTAATTGCTCATGTGTGCAAGCCACATGATAGATTAAGGCATTGGAGTAGCATTTATTGTTTTACCAAACATTATTTGGGTTTGGTTGACTTATTCCACTTTCTTCTAGCAAAAAATGTTGGATGTTGGATTTGGTTTGTTTATTCATTAAATTTGGTTTGTTTGTTTATTTACTTATTATTTATTCATTTTAATATAGTAAATGTTATTTTTGGAGAAAATAGATTATATTAATAAATTTAATATTTTGGTTATTTTATTAATAAATATATGAGTAATTTAATAAATAAATGTTTTGGCGAAATTTAGTTATATGATTTTGTTTGCGAAATTATGATATTTTTCTATTTAAAAATACATTATTAAATGTATAAATGGATTTGTATCTTCAAAAATCTTAAAGCACTTGAATTGTGAAAATTACACAGTTTAAAATTATTATTCCAACATATTTTTGTCATACATAAAACCTATTTCAACAAATGAGATTTTAGGTAAAATTAACCAAAAAAATATCGAAAAAATAAAATCTTTTAATAATTACACTATACTATTTAAATATTTAATAATTTAAGCACCATAGAATAGATGATGACATGTTGTTTTCATAAGATATTCACTAGTGAAAATGTTACTGGTTAGCAAAAATCTATCCATGTCAAGGGCTAGTGTGGCTCAGATCGGGTGGGATCCCTGAGTGATTTTGATGTCTTATATGCCCCTAGGTCACGGTTACTCAAGCCCCAATTTAAAAGTGTCACTCATCTCAATACTCAATTATCTAGCCAAAAAAAATTATAATTTTTTTTATAATATATTGTTTATGAGGTCTTAGATAGATGGTGATCCGGTGCTTTGTTAAGGAACTCCTTGATGTGAAGTCACTAGTTTAATTCCCCACCTTAAAAAATATGGCTAACCATTTAAGAATATAGATTAATTATTAAACTTAATGAAATAAAATTAAAATTTCAAAGCTTTAATATTATATGACTTACCCATAAACCTATTAAAGAGAAACTTTTAAATTATTGTTATATGTGCGAAGATGATGCAACTGTTCATAAGCCAAAGCTAAATAAGCTTAAATGAATCATTAATGTGAATAGTCTATAATGCGACTTTTTGAAAAAACCGGTAACCTGAAAAGTGTATTATTCCGGCATGCTTTTGACTGATGCGACGTCATCAAAACCTCCTGTCGCCCCTCGTCCGCCGGTGCCTTCTCTTCTTCGGTTGCACATTACGTCGAATATAGCTGCATTAAGTCTCCTCCAACCTGTGAATTTCAAATTGAAATCCAAACACATTAGCACGCCAATTTTTCACCAAAACGAATTGGTTTTGATACTGAGGTAGAAAGTATGAAGCCAATAGTTTCCAGTTTCATGTATCAACAATCTGTGAAACTTGAGGATTGTGAGCTGAATAATGTAATTAACAACTCATATAGTTTTCAGAAATTTTTTGCTGTGGAAAACCTATGGGATGTATATCTTGCTCTGATTAAATCCAAGCAACTTTGCAGAACTTGTTGGGATTTTGCCTTGTTCTACTACAATTTATTGAGATTGTGAGCTAAGGATAATTTCCACTTTCATGTGTCTATCTCCTGGCACTAAACATAATCAATATTTAACCCTGACTGATGAAGAGCTACATAATCCATAAAATGGAAATTATCTTCTTGCTTTGATCTCTTGCTCTCGGCTTGCATGTCTGGAAGCCTGTTTGGTCAAGATTCTACTTCCAGAGCTTGTGTCTGAATTTTTAGGCTGCAAGGAATGGGGATCATCCATAACAAAATCCTCCAACTGAACTAAACCTTTACCAAATACAGTGAAAGCATCCACATATACTTCTTTAATGGATCGAGATCGTGAATGCCTCCTCGATCTCCCTGAGGTACCTTCCATTCAAAAACCCAATTGAAAAAAATTAATTAGAAATGAAATGCCTAGATACTGGCTCAGACAACATTATATTAAAAGGGCATTTTTCCCCTTTTTTTTCTCTTCTTGGATTCTAAATTGAACACGAGATACTCTAGCATACCAACAATAACATAAACTTCCTAATTCAACAAATTAAACTTGAATTCTCTCTTTGATACCTCCAAAATCAAAAAACTTCCGAGACATTGCTACACAATACAGATCTGAAAGACTCAAATCAATTGTTTTAGATGCAAAAGAGCGTAGAATGGCATTACTTTACAGTTTCTGAATATACTGAGAAATTTTTATCTGTCTATTAAGTTTCCATTCATTCACCCATTGTGGTTTCAGGTGGCTCGGGAGAAGGAAATCTAGCTTTTGTTGTGCCTATGGATCCGTGTTTCTTTAAAAAATAAGGAAAACATCCTTCTATATTTTAGAAAGGAAAGTTGTTTAGTTTTTTTGATGCATGAAACTAGAAACTATTCACTTCATACTTTCTACCTCAACATCAAAACTAGTTTGTTTTGGTGGAAAAATGGTGTCGACATTTGGATTTCGATTTGAATTGAATAGGTTGGCAGAGAGTTAATGCAACCATATTCGACATAACGTGCAGTCGCAGTTGGAGAGGAGGTGACGAAGAGGGCACCGGCGGACAAGCGATGATGATAGCTTCCAGTGACGTCACATCAGTTAGAGGCATGCCAGAATAATACACTTTTCAGGTGACTGGTTTTTTTGAAAAGTCGCATTATAGACTACTTCTATTATATATGAAAATTTGATGGAGATGTGAGTAGAAATAGATGTTGAAGTTAATATTTAGTGTGTTCCGCTTGGTCTAATATATGTATGTTTCATTGCATAAAAAAGTAAAGTGTTATACCATCAAAGTGAGCGAATATGACATGAATGGAAGCATATTATAAAGTATTTAAATTTTATGTAGGTAATATTATGTCACTTTCACATGACATTTAGCATTTAGCGTTCAAGTCTTTGTATTAGTTTTTTTCACTGTATAAAATATTTTGTTGGATTTCTAATGTGCACATTAGAGTTATGGCTTTTCAAGGTGGTGTGTTTGTTGTCACTATTAGGGCTTCAAAGTTTAAGGTGATTTACCAGGGTTTCATAGTTTAAGGCGATTTATTATCTGTCCTGCAAATTTTGCAAAAAACACATTTACTGTTTTACAAATCCTGCAAAGAACGCGTTTAACGTTGTATCTTTAATCGAGAATGCATTTACTGGTGTATTCATCCTACAAATCCTGTAAAGACATGAAATTGACATGAAATTAGTCGCACATATTGTGATTCGGCACTGAAATTTTGGTGAATCAAATAGTGTGATGTAAATAAAGAAAGAGAGAAAGAATGTATTTTTAATATCCATGAAACTAAAAATAGCCTATGGGAAAGATTACTTTTTTATCTGGCTCTTGTATTCAACCCTTTTCCTGTGGAGTTTTACAATAAACGCTCCCAACTTCTCGACAAACTCTTCTCTGAATAGATTATTCCAAAAGCTAGCCACTAGAATCCCTACATAATTTTCCCTGCTATCTTTGAAGACATCACATCCTAAAATGAAATGTTTTTATGTTTCCACTTTTTCGAAAGAGAAAAAAAATACATACTCTTTCCTTCCACATTTATTTTGGCCTTTTCCGGTGATGGAAGGCTACCCTGCCATCCCCACATCAACACTCTCAAAGCTGTGTATAAACATGCATTTCTATTTAATAACCCAAAAGGGTCCTCAATTTCAAAATCTGGGAAAATTCAATAATAATGTGAAAGCTTCTATATCTCAAATCCCAGATTTGAGATATTGAAGTAATCTTCTTATGATTATAAAACCCATACAAAACCCCAGATCTCAATTCTTCTATGCGGAAGCTTTAATTTCTGCTTCAAGCCTATGGTTAAAACCATATACTAAAACCCCACTTCATAGAAATTGAAAATCATTCGACTTTCATTAAACACCCAACCAAGTCCTTTTGCCTTCACCTTATGGAATTCTCAATTCACATCCACCTTATAATTAAACCCACTATATAATATGGCATAAAAATTATCATATCAATGGTTTTTAATTAAAGGCTCACGAAACCTTTCATCTCATTTAGACCCCCTATACTTCAAATGTCAATAAACATTTACGCCATACCTTAGATTAAAACCTACGCGCCAATATGCATGAATGTTCATTCATGCCCCACAACAATTATAACTTATCGGCATTAACCTCCACACACAACACTGATGCGAATGTCGTCGATCCTTCGGCGAGTATCATTGAACGGATATCGCAAAATTTTTAACCTCGTGACTTAACTCTCCAAAATAATGCGAAACTCGTGGGTTTTTTTTTTTTTTTTTTCAGATTCCGCTTATCATTTTTAAGTTGTGCGATACTGCCAGTTTGTCTTTCAAACCTGCCTTTACTATTTCCACAGTTCTGGTTCCATTTTATTGATTCAACATTTTGTTACTGTTGCTCTCGGTTCCACTTTAACTTCATGATTCCGCCACGCTATTTCAAGTGACACGATTGAACAGTCTCCTTACTCCTTCGCTATCGATTTGATCACCATAAAACCCGAACATTCCTTCGACCCTTTCAACGTTCGATTTCCATCACCCATTAAACAAATCCTGGCCAGTGTCGGATTTGGAAGTCATCTCTCATACAATACCAACCTTCAATAAGTCGACTCCACCATTGACTATTAACTCTGCACAATCGAAACTTCAATCGATTGCCTACACTCTACGCCTTCAACTCATGCCAAACACAGCGTTCAATTGCTTGGAAATTGTATGGTTCAAACATACAAATGAAATATTGAGACCTTCAATTTCAATGTTAACACATGCTTCCATATTCTATTGGGTCAACATCACAACCAAAATTCGATGTATTCAATTGCAGAATTATAATTCAATTTTCCTTCAACGTAATTAATCCTTTCTCAGATGTGTGTGCAACCTTTTATGTTGATCGATACACATTTATATCAAATCTTCTATTTCACACAAATTCACCATTTCAATCCTTAACACAGAAGCTCAACATGCGCTTCTTGTACCCTCTCTCACAAAAACATAAAACATTCCTCACACATACAATTCATATATCAAATCCTTAACACAGGATTTTAACCATACATAAATCAATCAATTAATGCGCATATAATTCCAAAACAGGTTCTTTCATATAAATGAAATTACTTACAGAAATCTGTGGTTCTGGCCTGATCTTCTTTTAGATGGCCCTTCTACCTCACTACTCTGTCTCCCCGAACAACTATATCCCCTTATTTCCCGTAGGCTTACATTTATGTGAAATACTAAGGAATCGATTCAGGTTCCCTAACAGCTCAACAAAACTCTTAAAATTCTCAAATTCCTAACTCTAGACTAAATCCCTAGATTTGTGGAAACTGATTCCAACTCATTCCTACTCTACTGTCTTTTCGAATCTCTCATCTCTTCATATGCCCAACTAATCATTCGAGAGCAGTTACAATTCTCTCCATATTTAATTAAAATTAATTAGAACCCACTAAATTCATTACAGAAAATCTAACTCTCTTGAAAACTAAAAACCCCTAAGTCTAACAAAAATGCATGGAATTTGTTTTAGCCTAATGCCCCTGCATCATCCGGTGCCATGTTTCACTATAGAGTTGATGAGAATTAGTCCTTAATTGAGTAATAAGAATTTTAGATCTCCAAGAAATATTGGCCCCTGTGTACGCTTTTTGTTGATGATTATGAGTGGGGTTAAACTCTTCAATGTAGTATTTCTTCTTTCTCCCTAGCTCTTTCTCCCAAGTACGTTTGTGGAACTTATCCATAACATAAGTTTTTATCTCTTTACTGTTTGTAGGACACATGCTCAAGCAAGTACCCCATTTACTAAACCATTTTTTATTTTGCTGCATCCAAGTCTTCTTTCTTTTGCACAGTATATCATTAAACACAACCTTAGGTCATCTACCCTCTTCCATTTGCTCATTTTTTTTCAAATACCTTATAACTCGCACCATAGCAATTGCTTCAATAGGAGCAACCCCCGTTTCACTTAACAAGATAGCATAAGGAACTGCACTTTTAATTTTGAATTTGTTTGTAATCAAACACTTCTGAATTTTCTCAATTTGTTACCACTGAATCTTGGTTGTGCTGCTGGCCCACAGTTCACAACCGTAGAGAATCACTGGAATCACTAGAAACCCAAAAAGAGTTAAAGTGGTTTTCCAGTCCCACAACTCTGCCTCTCTACACCTGTTTTGAAGAGCATAAAATGCTTTCCAACCCCCCAAAATTCTTTTCTTTTTACAACCATTCCAAATTAAATTTCTGTTGAAGTCAATTTTGACGTATTTGTAGTCTACAAATTCTTCCAGAATGTTGCCTTCAAAGTAGAACTTATGTTAGTTATGCTTTCTTTTGTTAGAGAAAACCACTACTTTTGTTTTGCTAATATTGACTTGCATCCTCACCCTTCTACAAAAATTCTCAAGGGAACGTAAGTGCTCCTACAAACAAAGAGCCGATTTAGCAATCGATATAACGTCATCTGCGTACAAAATAAGCCTTATAACGAACTTGCCTAAATGGATACCGTCACCCCCTTGCGAATTTAGCCACTCTTCAAGCTTGTCAATATATAAACAAAAAATGGTAGGAGACAATGGGCAACCTTGCTTGACCCCGATATCGCTTCTAAAACTTTCATAAATATCTGTTGAAGTTCTAATTTTGATTTCCACCTCTTCATACAACCTATGCACAACTTCTCTCAAATGCTTGGGAACCTCGAGTTCCTCCATTCCGCACCAAAGCTTTTCCTTAGGAACCATGTCAAAGGCTTTTCTGAAATCAACAAAGCAACAAAAAACTTCTTTCTTTTTTTCCCAAACTTTTTCAATGATGTGCTTAAAGTTATACAATGATCAAGTGTGGAATGTTTAGGTCTAAAACCTGCTTGCCATTTAGCACGTTTATCTCTTTATTCTTCCCACTTGTTGATTTTCTTTTCTAATATGATTCCAAATAACTTTGCAAGCAAGGGGTTTATCATTACGGTTCTATAATTGGAGGGATTATTGACGTCACCACTCTTGAAAAGAGGTAATGTCATACTAGTTGTGAAATTTATGGGGAACTCTTGCTGTATGATGTTGTTGAAAATTTTTGTGATGTGAGGTGAAAGAATTTTTAAGCCCCACTTTAGATACTCTGCGTGGAGTTCAACTAAGTCTTTTGCTTTTCCAACACCCAACTTCTTGATACCCATCTCTTCCTATTGCACCGTGAAGAGTTTTGTTTCTGTGTTGACCAAGGGAGGAGGGTTAACCTTGGGATCCTGCTCATAAATTTGTCTTGCATAGTCAAACCATTTAGAAGGTGTAATGATGTTTTCAGTTTGCACCTTTTTCGGTTGAAGCTCTTTCAAGAATAATTTGGGGTTATTTTTCCCAAAAAAGATTAGTTATTCTCTCATCAAGACCATGGCATTTATTAGTTTGTTGGATTGTCATACAATGTTTGAGATGGGGCATCGCTATACAAAGTCGCCACATTCTACCCTTGGCTGGTAACGAGCCCTAAAACAATGTCCATGTTGGTTGTCTTTAACAATTTGTCGTATTGTAATCGATCACAGGTACCAGGATAGAACTGCTCTTGGTTGTTCCATTTGCCAATAGTGAGACGAATGCGAGTTGTAGAAGTGGCTATAATGCCCATCCCTAAGTTGGCAGGAGGTCGCAGGTTCTATCATCCAAGACTCGTTAAAGATATTTACCTTAGCCAAAAAAATTTAAAAAGGTAAATACCGTTATCGGTGGTGAACCTTTTGAGTTAATAAATGAGAGATGTAATGCATTTGTAGTTGTATCTTAAATCAAGTAGATTGCAAAATGCTTCTCGGTGCTTCATCTGTCCTATCGTCAATTACAGTGTATTCATCCTGCAAAGACATGAATGCATTTATCGTTGTATTGAGAACGCATTTACCACTAATTGGGAATGTCACGCGGTGGCACAAAAGGTCTTAGTTTTATGGTTCTAGATGCCCAGGTGGCAATGACGCCCTCTCTATTATTTTCGATATACAAATCCAAGGTCATGTTTTCTGTTTTCTTTCTTCATTTATTCATAGCAGCAGGTTATAAAATGTTTCTGGGTTTAAAAATTTGAAAAACCTTGGGCATTGGTTCAGTTGTTAGGTATTTAAGGTAGCAGTACATGTACTGTTTAAAGCCATGCTAAATTGGGGGTTGTTGTGCCAATGCATCCTGTATTTGGAGTGGAGGTCGGTCGCTGCATTGTTCCTGCAACGTCTATCTGTATTGTAGGCCATCGTGTATCTTGAGTTGAGGCGTGTCCCTGCATTGTTTTTGGCGCAGTAATACATTTGTCTGCCTTCCTGTGTCTGCGTTATTGTGTGTGCCACAAGTCTAAATACACTTGTATGCTTGCTTGTGCCTTTTGGTTGTTCGCATTTTAGTTTATTCCAGGTACTATTGGAAAATATGATCTGATTTCAGATTTGATGGCTAGCAGGATCAGTGATCTTGAATAGTTGGTCGATTAGAAACTAGAATTTGTGACCTCCTTTAAAACAATTTATTGATGGGTGTTAGAAATATGTCAACCAATGGGGTCTTTCCAATGTGAAGTCTCAATTATACTTCACACCATTTGGAATAGGAGTCTCATTCTAGATATCGTCTTAATTGCCATATATTATTATAAGTTTGCCTTGGCTACAAAGTTAAACACAAGAGAGTAATACACATATAATCTTGGATCGAAAAGTGAGTATTCCTAGTGAGCGTTCAATTGTATCTATGTCAAGATTCTTCTACTGTGGAGGGAAAGGAAAGTGAGCATCTAGGAAATCGGTAATAGTCCCACCCTAGTATAGACACACACAGAGAAAATATTCGTCTAACATATAGTGGAATAGTCCACAAAGATGTGACGGCCATTGCAACCATTATAAACTAGAAATATTTTTCTAACATCCAACAGAATAGTCCACAAAAATGTGATGGTCATTGAAACCATTATAAACAAGAAAGATTTGTCTAACATCCATCGGAATAGTCCACAAAGATGTGACAATCATCGAAACCATTACAACAAATTCTCAATAATATAAGCACTAAAATAACCGAAATAGTTCAACTACTTTAGCACTGCTGAAAAAAAATATGTACTACAAACATTCACAGAACAATCTTACAAATATTCATAATCCATGCATGAAGAACGCGCTAGCCATTGGGATTCGAATATTAAGTAAAAGTCCCAAGACACATGTATACAATGAACACAACTAGCGCCAATAGTGGAGCGTCGAAGTGATCAGGTATTCAGTGTAAAGGCTCAAAAATTAAAGTGCTCAGAATTGATTGGAAACTAAACCACTGCGAAGAGCTCGTCGCCAGGAATTCAACGCAATTCGTTTCGTTGAAAACGGAGTCCGGATGAAGAAGATAGAGTTTGCTTTTCGTTTTCCTAAACAACTAAAAGTTTTTGCAGAACAGTGACAGATTGATGACATGGAAGCCCAATCAACATACAAGGTATATTCTGGGAATATTCTTCAGTTTTTCCTAATGGCACTTTGACAAGTGTCACAACAGGTTTCATCAGTTTGGTTTGAAGGTGAATTTTTTTTTTTTTTTAATATTTTGGCTCCTAAGGTTGAATTCGATTTATTTTATTTTATTTTATTTTTTTTTGTTGGGGACAACCCAACCAGAAGCTAACACGTGGTGCAGCCAGGGGCTGCCACATGCCCCCTTTGGTGGACCCTCTCCAAAGTTTGAATTTCATTATATCATGGTTGGATTAATGTTATATGCCAAAGTTCCGAATTAATATTCATATTCCAAAGTCCGAGTTATGAACATTATGGTGGCGCATTTCTTTTAAATCCTAAAGTTGGTTTCAACTATGTCAAAGTCCACATTTATCAAAGTTTGAAGGTATATTATATGGTGGATTTAATTTATACGGTGGATCTGTTGGGTATGTGTTATATTCTTTCCACGATTAGTCCCGACAGGGGGGTCACAGGGGGGCGACAGTCCCCCCTGTCAGGGTCCGAGGCAGTTCCCCAGGAAAAAAAAATTCGGTGGGCAGACCCACTCATGGGTGGCCTCACCCATGGGCGGACCCACCCATGGTTTTGTGCATGGGTTTGCACATGGTTTTGGGAGACAATGGTTTTCGGCCCCTAGTATTTTGTAGATCCGGTCAAGAGAACTATGATTATGTTCTAATCCAGGGTTAATGGATTGGGGTTTATGTATACTTTGACATGTATATATATGTGTGGTAACACTGAAAGAATATAATGAAAAATCAAGTTGGTCGTCTCGATTTGAGATCCAAAGAAAGATCTCTGTGTATATATGTTTTATGTTTTATGCTTTCACTATTGTTTATTTGCTGTTTTTAAGATTCATTTGTAGATAATTTCTGTATAGGGTTAAAACCTACAGTATCATATGATATATATGGGCACATATTTATACATTACCAAATTTCAAAGGTTTGGGTTAAATGGCGTTGGCAAAATATATGTTATGGAGGGGCGGAGGTCGGGTCGAACCTGTGACCTCCCCCCCACACAACCAAACTCATTACTATAAGGCTGTAGACAGTGCTTGTTAAACGGTGGCTGAGAAATCTTATTTGAACTAATATAGCTACTCCGACAGCGGAAAGGAGGGGGCCAACCCCCTCCCCATGTGTCCTTACCACATAACTGCACTTAAGCGCTCCCACTAAATGCACTTATGCACCATAATAATCACTCTTATGCACCCTTAATTACCGCGATTAACTTAATTAACTCAGAGTTAAACTTGCAGTGAATTTGGCAGAGTCCACCAAGTTCGGCAGACCTCCATAATTGGCGGCCCTAACTGGAGTCTCCTCCAGTTTTAGAGGCAGTTTACTAGGAAAAATGGTTTTGGCCATATCTTTTGAAAATTTCCACTAAATTAGAGCAAGAAGAGTAATTTCTAATAGATTTGGATATTCTGGACTCATTGAAGTATGTTTCAGGAGCTGTAGGTGAATGTAAACAATTTTTTTTTTTCACTTTTGAGCTAATATAGAGGCCCAATCCATATAAGCTAGACCAAGGAGATGTAGCCTAGGAGGGGTGAACTCCTTCATCAAAACTTTGTGTTGATGGATCAATTGTGATGGTTTGCTGTTCTTGTTTTTGTTGTTGTTCAACATATTTATTTCATGCTTTATGCTCTTGAATTCTCTCATAAAACTTAGTTAATTTACCTGTTTGACACACATAAACAACAAGGAAACCTATGTACATCAAGCATAAAATCAACAAATAAAATTTAAATTTGAAGATGAAATTAGAAAAACAAAACTAACATTCATAATTTAGATCAATTTGGTACGAGAGCCTGGTTGAAAGGCAAGATTGTTTGCTTAATAGTTGCTTGATTTTTGTGCAAGTTTAATGGTTTCAAATTTGTGATGTTTACAAGGTTAAAGTTGCAGAAAGGTGAAGGGAAATTGTTGGTTGCAAGTCCTAAGATTAGGACTAGAAGAAGGAGAGCCACAAGGGCACCATCTCCACCCAAAGTTCCACTCATAGCTGCACTTGAAGCACCTCAATTTTTATCTCAAGATGTTGAGATTGAAGAGGTACAAGCACCAGAAGCTGAGCTTAAATCCATAGCCATCATGTCAGGTGTTGAAGAAACTAAAGGTCATTCAGAAGAGGATGATGTCAAGAGAGACTTCAATGACATAAAGAGGATGGTTAAAATTATGTTTGATGCATTCACTGTTGGGATGGCAGGGGAAGGTTCTAAGCCTCCACATGGAGAAGGAACTTCAGATGATAAGAAGGATGAAGAGAATAGTTAAAAGGGTAGTGGAGGAAAGCTACCTTTGTCTCCACCATCTTCATCATCCTCATCTTCTCCATCAACATCATCTTCCACTTCCACCACAAAAACCACTCATGCTCATTCAAAAACCACAAGAGGAAAAACACCCTTACTCAAACTCGATGTCAAATTTGAGCTTCCAATGTATAATGGTGACGTAAATGCAAAAATATTGAACAATTGGATACATCAATTGGAGGTGTATTGCAGAATTCAGAACCTTCATGAAGATGACATAAATATTCAAGTGGCTTCTTTGAAGATGGAAGGATCTGCACTTGTATAGTGGGAAGCAAGGCCTCAAGAAGAGATTAAAATCTACGGTAAGATCTCTATGTCTTGGTCAATTTTTATTTCTGCCATTAAAAGGAAATTCTATCCATTATCTTACATGCAAAAGGCCATTATAGATTGGAAAAATTTTAGACAGTTGAAAGGGAAAAGTATGCAAGATTATACTCATGATTTAGGAGAAGAGATCTTATTTTGGGTATTAATTTATATTCTCAAGAAACTTTGTTAAAGTACATTGGGGGTTTGCACAGTTACCTTAGGCACAATATTCTCATGTTTAATCCCACAATCATAGATGATGTTTGTGTTCAAGCCACACATTTAGAAGCACGAGGAAAACAAAACATAGATGAGGTTTGTGTTCAAGCCACACATTTAGAAGCACGAGGGAAACATAATATATATGAGAAAAGTGATAATGAGGTTAAAGGAAATGGCAAGTTTTATGGAAGAGGAAAGAGAAATAGCTTCATCAAAAGAGAGAAAGGGAAACTCACATGTAAACACTATTTAAAGAATAACCATGATGAAGACCACTGTCGGCAACTTCACCCAGAGTTGAAGCTGTTATCACACATAAATTTTTAATTTTTGATGGATAGGGTCATCATAAGCTTCACCTTGTCTCATTAGGTTAGATCATTCATTAGATGAGAAATTCACTTAATCATGTTTATTATAGGTCATAGACACTTCATTAGTCTTGTCATTAGGGTCATACCCACAATAATCCACCTTGTGTTCATTTTCATAGTCATTAAATTTAAAAAAAAGAGCCACTAGCCAGTTTTACACATTTTCGTAGCGAATTTAGTGTAAAATAGGTAGATTTTGCTACGAAACTAGCTAATAATTTCGTAGCGAATATGAGGATTTCTTTGTTTTTTTACTTTTGAGCAGTCAACTTCAAGGGAATTTTCTGGGCAAATAGAGAAGTATTTTAATAAACTGAGAGAGGTTATTGTCAACAACATATCAGCTAACATTAAACTCTTTCACTTTTCTCAAAGGTGCTACAAATTGGGAGATTCAGAGATGTCTTTCGACCCTATTTTTAGAATGCATAATTTTCCTGTTTTATACATGTTTTTAGAATGCAGATTCTGGACAGCTGGAGATGGTTTAAAAAAACCCAAGAGATTTTTTTTTTCAAGACATACTGACCTACAAAAACCTCCTTCAGTTTTGCAACATCTATCAAGTATAGGGAGATAAGAGCTCATCTCTGAACCCTATGTTTTCAGAAAAAACAGAGTCATTTTATCAATGAATAAACTTGCTAAAGGTGAAAATGATGTTTTTTGAAGAGGGTAAGACGTAAGTTTGCATGATCATATTTCATTATATCACTTTTCAGACCTACATATGAAATTTGGAAGAAAAATGAAGATTTTGAAATTTTCTCCATTATCAGGTAGTTTCGTAGCGTGCTCGAGGCTTGAAGGCTAAAAAATGCTACTAAATATCTGAAGATGTTGTTTTGCCTATAAAAACAGTTTTTTGAAGATCCAAGGAGGGAGGTTGATGGTATTCACTCATTTTGACATGACAAACATTGTTTGACCAACAAAGATGGCAGAAGGAAAAGAAAAAGGACAAAAACAACCTCGCTACTAAACTACGCTACGAAATTTTTGTACATGACTGTTTTAAAAGTCAACTTCAAGTTTGATTTCATCCCAAATGAAAAAGTATTTTGGAAATCCGAAAGAGGTTTTTCTTTAGCATAGGGCCATATACAAAAATCTCACTCAGTTTATGTAAAACCATCAGGGTTTGGAAATTATACACTCATCTTTGCGCCAAAAATAGCCTGCGGGCCCACTTAGTGAAGGCGATTCCTTTCCACTAAGCTCATCATCTTGTTGCAATCTCAACATCTGGTGCCATAACTCTTCTGTAGTAAAATTGATGTTGTCAAAGCTCGATCTGGTGCTGACCTCACATTTAATTTGTACAGACCTCCTGTTCGAATTCCTGAAGCAATAGTCTTCATACCATCCAACAAGTCTTTAATATAACAATTAGATTTAAAGAATTCTACCTTGAGATTTTGATTTGTAATCATGGATGCAGAAATCAGATTCTTTGTAACTCCGGGTACTTACGTTACATTTTGGATATGTCTAATATTAACATCAGGCAAAATAATAAGAATGTTCCCGTACTCTTTGATCTGATAACCTCTATCATCACCAAGGTATATTTGTGCTCTGTTGTTGATTTATTTAAAATATTTGAACCATTATATGTTCCCTGTCATATGTGTGGATGCTCCCAAATCCACATACTAGATGTCTGCTTCGACATTTTCATCAGAGTCAACCATGAACAATCTAAAATCTTGAACATGGTCATCATCTATGAAATAAACTGCATGTCTTTTATGTCTCTGTTTTTATTCATCAAATTTCTTTTTCCTGCAATGCTTGGCCATATGACCGATTTTTCTGCAATAGAAACATTTTACTACAGATTCGTTTCTATTCAGATACATACCTTGAGATTGATTCGGTATTTTCTGTGGATTTCCTCTGTTTTGATGTGATGGATTTCCTTTTGCTCTGAATAATTTATTCTTTGCCATTAACACAAGATCTACACTCTTGGGTTTTAGACTTAGTCTTCTCTCTTCTTGTTGCATTACTTTTCCTGTTAGTTCTTCAAACTTTGGGGCTTTCTCCCTCGCACTTATCCCAGTGATGAAAATTTGATAATCATCAGTCATACCATTCATGGTAATTGTGACCAAATCTGTGTTTGCAACTATCTCACTGATATCTGCCAATTTGTTCTTTAGATATTTGATTCACGATATGAAAGCAAAAACTGTTTCATTCTCCTCCATCTTTATGGAGAGGATATTTCTCTTCAAGAACAAGAGACGATTTGTTTTCCTGACCTCATATAGATCCTTCAACACTGTCCAAAATTTGCTTGCAGATTTGCATTCTCTGATATGCTGTATGATACAGTCTTTCACTAACATCTTCAATGTCGTCTTTGCTATGCTCTCTCTCTTCTCCCAGTCTTGAGTCGTTGCAGCTCCTGCTACTGGCTTCTACTCATCCCCATTTGCAATCGTCCAGGAACTCTATGCTTCTAGCACAATCTGCATCTTGAAAATCCAATTAGAGTAATTGGAGTCATCGAGCTTATTGCTCTCGTTAAAGTATGATTCAATTATTTGATTGTTCATCTTGACGATTCTATAAAAAAAAACTTTGAGTAATTGATAGGAGAAAAAAAAATAATGACGTATTGTTGGAACAGGGTCTCCTACAAAGTTGCGAATCTGGTCCATTTTGTATATTTTTTTATTATATTTAGTCTAACGCAGGGATTTTCGGGTGGGTAAAAGCCCCTAATGCATTGTAAGTGGGTCAAGGGTAGACCAAGAGTCTACAAACCACGGTTTGTGGACCATTGGATGCGTAGGCTAAAGTAGTATAAGTAGTTGAACCTTTTTGAAGTTGTAAAGCAGACAATGAACTAAGATTGGTGTGAATCATGAATTAGTAGATCTGTTTTGGGGTTTTGGGGAAAGGACTCCTACTGGCTGTGTGCGCGGAGATACTCAGTCCTGCTACGTGTGGACCCTGCTGCTGTATGTGCATGTTGGGTTTTGGGTATTGTAAAAGGATCTAAAGGATTAATGAAAGCAGAAGGTTGTTGGAATATCTGAATCTATTAATGCGACTCTATGATATCTGTTATGTTATGCATGATTCTATATTGAGCTTTTAAAGTAACTGTGTTATTTGCTTATGCTGCATTGACAATTGATCTGAATCTGTTTGTTATACTTTATGCCAGAATAGCTGTGATAGTTTCTTTATTGTCTGTTGTTTACTGTGATTATAAGTGGTATTGCGCACGTGGATGCGAAGGGACCGATAGATCTGGGTTCTGTAATATGCAATCTGATATTTGTGAAAGCGAACACAGCTCTGCCTGACTTATCTGCCCTCTCCCAGGGTGCGAAAACCTAGTTCCAGCACCCTCGCATACTGTTTCAAGTGAGACTTTGGCCTGCGCAAGCTAGTCACTGCCGAAAGGGTCAGTACTATAGGAGTTTGTTGGCAAACCTTAACCTCCGAACCTGGGTCAAAACCCCTCAAGCCAAAAAATGGTTTCATTGCCGAGACCGGGAGAATTTTTAGAGAGGGATCGGGTAATGCCAAGGCCGTACTAAAAACCTGAAAGAAAAGAAATTGATGAATGGTTCGAGCAACAAGTTCAGGAATTCACAGTAAAAGAAAAATGCAGTAAGAGGTTGACCACTGAAGAGTGGAAAAATAAGTATATTTTCACGGAGATATACGAGATCTTCTTTGTAACCATTGCGACCGAGCTCCAGGAGTGGCTCAAAAAGTTGGTCAAATTTCAGAAGTGTTGGAAGGACGAGTAGGTCACATAATGGACCCCAGAACTGATCCAACAGTTAGAAAATACTGATAACACCATCACTCGCATGGTGGACCACTGAGTGGATAGCGTGCTAGGAGGATTCGTGACAGAATTTGCCATCAATCGGTTCATCTCCTACTCTGAAGCAGAATGGAGATTCTTCAAAGGATTCAGGGGTAAGTTTCTAAAGACCTTACCATTACTAATTAGGATATTACTATGTGAAAAAAGTATTCTGTGTAGCCACACCAAATGAATGACATCTGATCTAGATGGGAGTATGACGCGAAGTGGAAAATACTATCGGACCAACCAAGAAGGAGGTAGATCTATCTACAACCCAGTAAGAGAAGCAGCTGCACAAAGTCCTCCAGCCATACCACTTTCGAACCAACGTAGGGGTAAGAATTCACCTTCAACTCCACCACCAGAAGAAGACATGGCTACACACATGAAGTTGCCTACCTTTAAGGGTATGGGAGATGAAGACATGGATCAGTTCTGGTTTGTCACATAATCAGTATGGACTGCGTAGAATGTAGCCAGTGATGCGGTGAAGAGGCACAACTATCCCTTGCCTTCGAAGGAAGAGCCTTGGATTGGTACATGGGATACATCGGACAACATGAAAACTCAACCATTGAAGAGAACAAGAACGCCTTGAAACAACAGTTCAAGAAGCCTAAGTCCTATTCTCAAATAGTGGTCGATCTAAAGGATTTCAAGCAAGGGCCTTTTGAGTCTGTGTGGGAGGCCGATCAATGACTGAAGAAGGTGATTAGAGAAGGAGGATTTCAGTACGATGACAGAAAACACACGGAATGGTTCATTGCTATGATGCTGCCTCACTTGTACGTACCTATGGGTCACCAAACTTTTGAATCACTCTAAAAAGCCCTGGAGGTTGCTATGAAGTTAGAAGCTGCGCCCGGAGATGATACCCCGCTAGGCGTCCAGAAAATCTAAGGATAGCTGGAGGTGATGCACATGGAGATCCAAAAAAAGCGAAAGGAGTGAGGAGTAGAGGCTAGCCCTGAAAGATGGTGCATATGATGCAAGACGAATGGTCACACCAAGGATAACTGCCCTTTGTTAACAGACTACATGCAGGCTAGGGGACCTAGTCCGTTGCGCCCTAGGGAAGTTGTAGGGCCAAGTGGGCCGGCCCTATGGTGTGATTATTGTCGCGTTACAGGGCTGCACGAAACAACCCACTGTCCCCGCCTTGCTGCGTATGTCCCCAAAGTAAAGCAGCGATGGTGCAGGTTCTGCAGGTCAGTAGGACATGATGAACAGAACTGTCGGACGTATGATCTAATGATCAATCAAGGGAACCTCTATAGGGTACAGTCGGATTCTTCCTCACCAAGATCCCTCTCGAGCGTAGGGGCCCCCCCAGCCAGGGGGAGGGGAGGTGGAAGAGGTGGAAGCATATGTCAGGGATGAGGGAAACTAATCTATTATAACTGTGGAGAATTAGGACACTTTGCTAGGGACTGTCCAAACCCTACAAGACAATCCTACCGGTATTGCAGGCAGCTTGACCATGCGACTGAAGATTTCCCAATCTTGATAGCAAAAATGCAGGAGAAGCAGCCGACACCTACACAGAATGTGCAGAGGGTTAAGGCCGAACTACGAGACAAAGATCCAAGCGTGAATGTTGTAACACGCAGTGGGATGGCCACCGGGGGGCCTGGGGAGAAAACTGCAACCAAGTCTCTGATCCGACCAACAGTTATCAAACAGGAAGGTTTGGATCTAAAAAAGGAGAAAGAAATATTTTTCGCAGCTCGCAAAGACTTTGCTGAGATAGAGGCATCTACTTCGCAGCCGCCTGAAGACCTCAAGGCAGATGAGGAGGTCAAACCATTTTTACAGGCATGTATGAAGCTGCTGCGCAACCCAAAGGCTATGGAAAACCTTTAGGCTTTAATAGATAGTTGTGCCACACGACCTATCCTCCCTCTGGAATTCAAGGACGTACGCAAACTCTATAGATATAAGAAACGCACTGGTAGGGAGATGCGGTTGACTGCGCAGATCGGTGATTACGAGATGGATCAGGTTATCTTGGACCTAGGGTCAGATGCGAATGTATTACCTAAACAGACTTGGCAACAAATGGGGGAACCTAAGTTGGAATGTCCACTATCGAGCTGCATATGGCCAATCAACAGAAGATCATACCCTTGGGAAGACTATCGAAGATTGCAGTGGATATCACAGAGGTTAAGGTCCGGGCTGATTTTGAATTAATTCAGATTGTTGAAGATGCAGACCCCTACCCTACGCTCCTAGGCTTGGATTGGGCCATTGATATGGGGGGCATCATTAACCTAAAGAAGAGAAGCACTGTATTCGAAAATAACGATACAAGGGTAATAGTACCATTAGATCCTGCGGAAGGCGAACGATACACAGAACCAATGCGCGACAAAGAATATGTGGATCACATCTAGAAGTTGATTGCGTGAGATGAAGATTGGATCAACCCCACATCAGAGGGGGTACTTTGATGGGAAAAGGACAGTGAATGTTTCTCCGACTCTGATGGGGAGATAGAAAATTGGCAAAACCGGTTACATGATGTCTCTCCGCTGTGATGTCTTCGGATCACGAAGAACTTCCATTGCATCTCCTCAGAGGTAAGAGATCTACCTTATTTCGATGGTTTTGGTAATGTTAGGGACTTTTTACGAGCATTTGAAACCGAGGTTCCCAAAGAACGACGACTATGGGCCTATAAGCTGGCCATGCGTGGATCACCTGCGCAATGGTGGGTGACGCATGAGGAGGTGTTCCAGGATTGGGAGGAGTGTCAGAATATGATGATCCTACGATTTGAGGCTGTTAGGTCCCTATATTACTAGTATAGTCCCTTATTGTTGTTAGTGTAACCCCCTTATTGCTATTACCCTTGTAACCCCCATATTGTTATTATTGTGCCCTTAAATTATTATTGTTAGGTCGGCTAGGATTACATTATGGCCCCATGGACTCCTATATATAGAAAGGAGATTTTGTAATTTGAATCATCCAATAATTGTTCATTCATGTAATGTATTAGAGGTTTCCCCCTTGAAGTGGCTTATTTCTAAGGCATTGATATCTCTTTTCTTCTCTTTTTGGAGCTGGTTTCACAACATTTGGTATTAGAGGTTTGGGATTCTAGGGTTTCGCTGCTCTAAACATGTCATCATGGCATTTTCGCTATAAATTTTTTTCTACGAAGGTTCAGAATCTGAAATTTTTAGAGTGCGAAGCCAAAATCGTGAGGAACATCTTCGCAAAATTTTAGAGCTTGGTTTGCAACATTTTCGGAGATAGGATCTGTGAAAGTTAGGTCATTTTTCAGGCTCCTGAATTTAACCTAAACAGGTCATCGTGGTATTTTCGTGATAATTTTGTTTCTACGAAGGTTCAGAAGCTGAAATTTGTAGAGTGCGAAGCCGAAATCCTGAGGAACATCGTCGCAAAATTTTAGATATTGGTTCACAATATTTTCGGAGATATGATCTTTAGAAGTTAGGGCTTTTTGAGGCTTCTGAATTTCATCTCAAAGAGGTGATCGTGGGAAAATATTCATAGCTCTCTCTTTGAGCATCGGATTGGAATGCTGTAAAAAGTGGTCGTAAGTACATGGAATTTAGTTTTCGGTCTATCAATTTCAGAGCCAAAGGAGGACAAAATGACACATGGCAAGTCGTAGAAGTTCGCTCTACTGAACCAGTCCAAAATTGGGTCATTGTGGGAGATTGGACATAACTTTTCCTTGAAGAATCCAAATCAGATCAGACCTATGACATTTGAAAAAAGCTTTAGAGGGCTACTACAGGGCTAAATTTCAGATATTTAGGATATACAATTATAGAGATAATTGAATTTCAATATCAAGCTCCTCAAAAGCAAGTAAAAGGTGTGTATTTTTTTTTCCGAATTGCATAAGTCTTGTTTGAAGAATCAAGTTGAATTGATTCCAAGGGCATATTGTAAGATAGATATCAGTATTGGATTCTGAAATGGCCCCTAAAAAGAATTCAACTTCCATTAAGCCTTTAGAAATCTCTACTATGACTCATGGAGACGAAGAATGGCAACATGACATATCAAAATTACAAGAGCAAGTGCAACAAATTTCGCTCTCGCAAAAAGCAACAAAAAATGACATGGAAGTTTTGAAGAAAGGCGTGGAAAATAAGATGGATGGTTTGAAGAAAGGTGTGGAATCTAAGATGGATGTTTTGAATAATGGTATGGAATCTAAGATAGATGGCATGGAAGCTGGCATGGAATCTAAGATGGATGGCATAGAATATAAGATGGATGACATGGAAGCTAAGGTCAATGAGGAAATGGAAAACATGAAGAATGATCTAAAAGCAGACATGGAAGGTTTGACAAATTTGATACAAGAAATTTTTCCTAATGGTGAAAAGATAGTAGAGGAAACTCATGATGAGAACAAAATAAATGTTAATCATGATTTCGTAAAATCTAATGTTGGCAGGAAGAACCACCATATTCCAAAAATGGATATGAGGAAGTTTGATGGAAAGGATCCTGTAACATGGATACTATAGATGGAGCAATATTTTGATCTCCATAACGTGAAAAACACACAAAAGGTACGAATTGCAACTTTACATTTAGAACAAAATACATTTGTATGGTATCGATGGCTTTGCTCCCGTAAAAAAATTGTCACTTGGTCAATTTTTACGGAGGAAATGATAGCACATTATGAGAATACAAAGAGAAACACCTTCTTTAGCCAATTGATAAATCTCAAACAAAAGGGTTTAATAGGGGAGCACATTGAGGACTTCCAAAAATTGAATATAAGGGTAACTGATATTCCAGAGGAACACAGGATTGATCTCTTCATAGGTACTTTAAAGGATAACATCCAACATGAAGTTCGCGTTTTGGAACCTGATTCATTGGAGAAGGCATTCAGGTTGGCAAGAAAAATTGAATGTAAAATTATGGCGACAAGGAAGCCTACCACTCACTTCTATAAAGAGGGAAGTGTTGCTACTCCTAGATTTCCACAACCTACAAGGTTGACACCACAAAAATTGGAAGAAAAAAGAGAAAAAGGGCTTTGCTACAGTTGTGATAGCAAATACAATGAAGGTCATAAGTGTGTTGAGAAGAAATTATTTTACATAAATTGTGAAGAGGAAGAAGAAAATGAACAAGAAGAGGATATACACCAGGAACCAACCCAAGAAGAGGAAGAAATGAGTATGACCATATTGTGTAATGCATTGGCAGGAATTACTACTCCTCAAACTCTCAAGATAGAAGGACATATCAAGAAGAAAAATGTAATAGTGTTGATTGATTCAGGGAGTACCCATAATTTTATTCATTGTAAGGTAGCCAAGGAATTGAATTGTTTCCTATACCCAGCACCAGAATGTCAAGTGATGGTTGCAAATGGAGGAACTATAAATTGCTCTAGAAAATACCATAATATCAAGCTAACCATGGGGGAATATGTATTGAATAGTCCAATGCTTTCCATTCCTATGGGAGGTGTTGATGTTGTACTAGGAGTACAATGGTTACAATCTTTGGGGACGGTAGCTTTTAATTTTCAAGAAATTTTCTTGAAATTTTTTTCAGAAGGAAAGGAAGTCAAATTACGAGGTATTGAAGGGAAGCCAGGAAGGATAATAAGCTCTAATGTCATGACAAAGCTTCTAAAGAAAGAAAAACGAGGCGTAATTGCACAATTATGCTCATTAGAAGTTCCAACATCAAAATCATCTATTTCTGCAGATCTCCAACAAGTCTTGGACAATCATTCCAAGGTGTTTGAAACTCCCAAAGGACTCCCACCTATTCGTGATCATGACCATGCTATTCATTTGATTCCAGGAAGTGTTCCTCCAAACATCCGGCCTTATAGATATCCTTACTTCCAAAAGAGCGAAATTGAACGCATGATTGCAGAAATGTTAGAGGCGCGTATAATTCAACCTAGTCAAAGTTCTTTCTCTGCTCCTGTAGTATTGGTACACAAGAAGGATGGATCATGGCGAATGTGTCCGGATTATAGGGAGCTCAATAAGCTCACCATTAAAGATAAATTTCCCATTCCTGTGATTGATGAATTATTGGATGAATTACATGGAGCGATTTATTTTACCAAATTGGATCTTTGTTCAGGGTATCATCAAATTAGAATGAAGACTGAAGATATTCCGAAAACAGCATTTCGAACTCATGAGGGTCATTACAAATTTTTGGTCATGCATTTTTGCCTTACCAATGCACCTTCTACATTTAAAGGGTTGATGAATTCCATTTTCAAACCCTTCCTTAGAAAATTTGTGCTAGTATTTTTTGATGATATACTAATCTACAGCAGGTCTTGGAAGGATCATGTTCAACATGTTGACACGGTGCTCAAAATATTATAGGAGAAACAATTATATGCAAAAACATCCAAATGTTTCTTTGGAGTACAAGAGGTGGAATATCTGGGTCATATTGTATCTCACGAGGGTGTTAAAGTAGAACCTAACAAAATTAAAGCCATTAAGGAATGGAAAGTCCCCACAACCATAAAGCAGTTGCGAGGATTTCTCGGGTTAACAGGGTATTATCGAAATTTTGTTAAGAATTATGGGAGAATAGCAGCACCTCTAACAACATTATTGAAGAAAGATGCATTTTCATGGACTCCTGAAGCAACTAAGGCCTTTGAACATCTTAAAGAGGCAATGTGCCTAGCACCGGTTTTAGCTACGCCAGACTTCACAAAAACCTTTATTGTGGAATGTGATGCCTTAGGAAATAGAATTGGTGCAGTTTTAATGCAGGAAGGAAGACCCATTGCTTTTGAAAGTCGTCCAATCAAAGGAAAGTATTTACAGAAACCTATTTATGAGAAGGAAATGTTAGCAATACCGCATGCACTAAAGAAATGGTGAACTTACCTAATGGGAAGACACTTCAAGGTAAAAACTGATCATGATAGTCTTAAACACTTTTTGGAACAAAGACTATCTTCAGAAGAGCATAAAAAATGGGTCACAAAGATGTTGGGTTATGACTTTGAAATAATATACAAAAAAGGAAAGCTTAATGTTGTTGCAGATGCACTCTCAAGAAAGAATGAAGAGGTGGAAGCATTGCTTTGTGCCATTTCTATTATCCAACCGGATTGGATAACCGAAGCAAGAGATGAATGGAAGAAGGACAAAGATGTGTGGACACTCATTCAAAAGTTGCAGCAAGATCCTAGTACATCTGATACATTTAGTTGGAAAAATGATTCCTTATGGTACAAAGATCGCTTATATCTTTGTAAGAATTCCCAACTAAAAAAAAAGATTCTTTTGGAACTGCACACTTCTCCTTTAGGAGGACACTCAGGATTTTTAAAAACTTACCACAGGGTGAAGAAAGAATTTTTTTGGGATGGCCTTAAATCTGATATTCAAAATTTTGTGGTGGAATGTTTGGTTTTCCAGCAGAATAAAGTTGAGACAATTAAGACCCCGAGTCTTCTACAACCTTTATCCATTCCAAGTCAACGTTTGGAGGAGATTTCAATGGACTTTATCACAGGTTTACCTAAGTCCGAAGGAAAGAGTTTCATCATGGTGGTAGTTTATAGACTTACCAAGTATGCACACTTTTGTGCATTATCTCATCCATTTAAAGCAAGTACAGTTACTACTACATTTATGGACACAATTCAAAAACTACATGGAAACCCAAGGGTTATTGTGAGTGACAGAGATCCCATTTTTACTGGAAATTTTTGGACGGAGTTATTTTCTTGTTTGGGTACTCAATTAGCTCATAGCTCATCTTATCATCCTCAATCCGATGGTCAAACTAAGATAGTAAATAAATGTTTGGAAGGATATATTCGTTGTTTTGTATCTGATAAACAAACACATTGGGTTAAGTGGTTACCTCTAGCTGAATGGTGGTATAACACTTCCTTCCATACTGCATAAAAAATGACCCCATTTATGGAACTTTATGGATATCATCCACCATCATTCACATTATCTTTAAGAGAAAATTCTAAGGTTCAAGCAGTGGAAGATCACATTGAGCATCAACAAGAAGTTCTCCAACTCTTAAAGTACAACCTAAATTTGGCACAAAATCGAATGAAACAACAGGTAGATCAACATTGCAGCGAGAGAAGTTTTGATGTAAGAGACTGGGTATTTTTACAGCTAAAACCATACAAACAAATGTCTCTCAAGCAAGCTAAGAAGAATAATAAATTATCGCCAAAGTTACATGGTACTTACAAGGTGTTGCAAAAGATTGGTACTATGGCATAAAAATTGGAGCTTCCTTCTTCTTCACAAGTGCATCCAATTTTCCATGTTTCATGCTTAAAGAAGGTTATAGGTAAAAATCTTCCAGTTCAAACAATATTGCCAGAACTTGATGAGGAAGGAAAAATCATATTGGAACCTGAAGTGGTCACGGAAACAAGAACTTGACAGCTACGGAATCGTTCAATTTCAGAGTATCTCATCAAGTGGAAGAACTTACCCACTGAAGATTCTACATGGGATGAGAATTTTATACGTAATAAACCCGTAGCTACTTAAGCGTTGAGGACAACACTTTTTTCAAGGAGAGGGGAATGTTAGGTCCCTATATTATTAGTATAGTCCCTTATTGTTGTTAGTGTAACTCCCATTGTGTTACCCTTGTAATCCCCATATTATTATTATTGTTCCCTAAATTATTATTGTTAGGTAAGCTAGGGTTACATTGTGGCCCAACTAGGATTACAATGTGGCCTCATGGACTCCTATATATAGAAAGGAGGTTTTGTAATTTGAATCATCCAAGAATTGTTCATTCATGTAATGTATTGGAGGTTGCCCCCTCGAAGTGGCTTATTTCTAAGGCATTGATATCTCTTTTCTTCTCTTTTTAGAGCTGGTTTCACAACAGAGGCCCCAGCCGACGTGCGAATCAAAACGTTCCTTGGACCCGAAGTTCCACGCGAATATCTGTTCGCTTGGATATAACAATGGTGCGACAGAACTGCCTAGGAGTGGGTTCATCTACTTATTCATGCCCTGGGACCACTTCCCATTGCATGGTACTTAGATGCAGAGCTCCATTAGCACACCCGCCACTGGGAGAATTTGAAGGATGAATTTCTGGGAACATTTGGGTTAATAGGCAGGACAGAGGCGCTTGATGCAGCTCTGCAGGACATTGACACTGTAGCATGGGGTGAATTGCACCTGAAATGACCAATTGGGAACCGAGGGTACCAAGCATGATCAAATACTGCATCCTAGCCCCAAAAGAAGGTAAGAATGATCCACGAGAGGGTTCTGAATCAGAATTGAACAAGGTGTGCACGGTTACTAGACCACTTGGGTTGCGAACGGATAGAATTGAGATACACCCCACGTTGGCTAAAATTGGGGATGTGAATATTATATATCCAGTAGCTCCCGCAACAAGGGGACAACTATGGTCACTTCTCAACCACACGAGTTATTATAGAAAGTTTGTTAGGAGGTATGCAATGATCATAGCACCTCTGAAATATTTGCTTACGAAGGCGACCCAATTCTGTTGGGATGAAACATGTCGAGCGAACATATCTTTGGTTTTGAAGTACTTAGGGATTAAGCCTATGTTAGGGGAAGATGCGTAGGAAGCACAGGTGTTTAACCCAAGTGTAGCAAGTATGCCAAGCACTTAGGAGGTGCGAAAACTAGCCATTGGCACAATAGCATCTGGTAAAAAGAAAAAGTTACCATTAAAAGGAGTGGGCTGCTGGCATTTAATGGGGAAGATTTTGAGGATTTCTTACCATTTACCTGATGGTAAGTTCCAGGTCAAGTTTACCCTACCGTTGGATGCCCGCAGGCACTATAAAAAGGGCCGGATAGCTCAGACAAGGGTTTCATCTCACTTGCATAACTTGTACTTATCCTCTTTATCTCGCACAAGCTTGAGCTATAATATTTTTCAGGTCTGCACTGTCCCCTTCATGTCGGATCAACCTCCCCCTTATAATAGTAGCCACCCAGAGTCGGGATTCATTTTCTGCGTTAGGATGACAACCACTAACCCAACTGAGCCCTTGACACCTACTGCCCCAGAAGTGGAGGAAGTAATGGAGATCGGGTCTGAGGATGAAGAAGTGCCCTCAATGTCGGTCACAAGGAAGGTAAAAGAGTAGGCACAGGGCTCAGGGAAGCCCCCCAAAGCTGTGAAATGGGCTTCAGGGAAGCCTAGGACCTCCCCAAGACATGCCAAGCCCTCGCGAGCAATGCCTTAGGCTCAGGCTATGCAGGAGTAAGCCCTGCTTGCCAATCCAATCAACTGGTTGCCTCCCTTCATCCGCCCGCGCAGGCCCTCAACGTGCACATCAAAGAACCTTGATGGCCTGGTTACCTATCTGCAGACGCTGCTAACCCTGGGAGAGGTCCCTATCCTGAGTGACCCCTGTGGGAATCTCCATGAGGTTAAATTTGACGGTCACGACTTGGAAAATTATGAAGCCTTCCATGAGCTGACCCCTGCGTTGTACCTTGACACAATTTACGCAGACGATGGGGTCATAGTCATTCCTCAGCACTGAGTAAGAGGATTGGCCAAATCCAGGCTCTTGAACCTGCTGCGTATGCCCCACTTTGGTCATTACAACGTCACGGATCAGCTGGCCCAACAACGACTCACCCTAATTCAAAATGGCTACCTATGGATTCGATATAGGGTCCCCATAGGCGCTGCGTTGATTCACAGAATCACGGGCCTTCCCAAGAACGGGCTACACCCTCTGGAGTGTGTGGGAAAGAAATATGAAGGGGACACCGCTAAATATGTTCATAAGACCTATCATGTGGAAAGGAATACACGGGGCTTCGTCATAAAATTCATCAGTGACTCGGCTACGCAGATGGGTACCATACTACTAGCTTGCAAGTTAATGCGAAAGTACGAGGTCGCAACTATCCCTGCCTATGTCATTCGGCTAGCCAGCTAGTGTGCGAAGGGGTCTGCCTCAATTGGGCCCAATACTTATACGACGAGTTCTTAGCCAATGAATGCGAATCGCAGGAGCAAGGAAAAGTCTTTTGCTATTCCTGGCTACTATTTCTTATAGCCCTCGTTTCCTGGGAAATCCCTGCGAAGTCGGTCCTCCCCGAGCTCCCTCCAGATATGTGCGAAGGGGATCAATATGCCCATTTGTGGGATTCCAAGGATGCGCATCGCATAGAAGATAACCAAGTCTTCTAGGTCCTCTTCCAGAGTAGCGTGGCTACAACCATCAATTCTCGACCTTGGCTGTCCCCCACAGTATATGAAAAATACAAGAGTATTACAACATTCCAGGTTAGCATGAACAACATTCAAATCCATAGCCACAAGGATAAAACTTGGATGTCACTTCCTTATATGGTAGCATACGAGGAAATTGATAATGTGATTGCACTATGGCCTCCCGCCTGGAAGATAAGCTTCAAGACCAGCGCAAGGGGAATCGCCGGTACTAGCACGACGCAGGTACTCCCACCTGTTATCACCAAGGATATTGGAAGCATAGGGAAAGACTCAAGCGCAGCCACAAAAAAGGACACGCAGCCAAAGCAGACCACCGCGAAGAACACTCAGGCTGAAACCCAGGTCGATTCGCAGCTGGGCACGGAGGAAGTAAACGTCGGAGGTAAAAGGAGAACAGGCGAGCCTGTCAAGGGACCCCGAAAGAAGCAACACGCCTAGCGGAAGGAACAAGATGAGACAATTATGTTGACGGACAAAGATCTTGAACAAATCACAGATGCCGTCACACTAGCCACAAAAGAAAAATGGGTAGCTTTAGAAGAACACCAGAAGGCTGCGATCAACGCCATCTAGGAAGAGCTTCGAACCTTGCAGCTAAAGACAGACACGCTACAAACCAGTGTGGTTCAGGGACGGATTCCCTTGGCATTTAGCAGTACAGTGCTAGCCACAGAAGAAATCTGTCTTTTTCCCTTATTTAACGCCACCCTTGTGATTAGCTCACCTGACCAGGAAATTCAATTCCCAGTAGGTGCAGGGGTGCAGTTTTGCCAAGCTACCACACGAAGTGTTATAGGGTTTCCACACCGCTGTGTTTCAGGAGATTCACCATCAGGACCAGCAAGGACACCAACAACTTGGTATGGCCGAACAGACCATCGCACAACAGAACGCAGACGTACTCTTTTCTATCGCGCAGCAAGTAGAGCTCGAAACTTTGATCCACCAGCTCTGCACAAAGGTTATAGAAGAGATCCCGGCTGCCTCCACCCCCTAGGCTAAAGTGGAAGGATTGGTCACAGCATTGCAGGCTTCCAGGATGGAAATGCAGGTCATTAAGACACAGTTGGAGCAGCAAATCACTAACTTACAGGACAAATTGCAGCCTAAAACACCTCGGGAGTTACGAGCCCAGCGCTCTGCACTAGTAACCGCAGCTAAAAACACCATTACATGACAGATTTCTCAGGGTGGCCAGTTACTCGAGGCCGCCATGCAGCTCTAGACCAAGGTCTGACATGATCCGGTCCTCCGACAAATAAATCAGGACTTGCGGCAGAAGGAGGAATATTTCGAGCAGATCGAGGCTACATTACCCACCTTGGGTCCTGCACAGCTATTGGTGCGATTGAGGACCAAAAATACCCTCCGAGATGAGATCGAGGCACTCCGCCATAAGAAGCATGTTATCAGAGATCGCTTGAAGCCTTGGGCTACCGCAGCCCTCCAGCTCTCATAGGATGTTGATGTTGCTGTAAAGCAATTAAACCAAACACTGGAGAGTGTCACGGCTATGACAAAGGGACCGACATCATAGAAGCTTGTAGATATTGAGCAGAGAACTGCTGCTCAGAGTCAAGAAGTGTTGCCCCCGCTAGTCGCAGTCGTCAATGCACTTCACGCGCAGGTGGAGACTCCACCACCACAGTGACTCGGGACGAGTCATAAGATTGTGTTGGGGGACTATTGGAACATGATCTCCTACAAAGCTATGAATCTGGTCCCTTTTTGTATATTCTTTATTATATTTAGTCTAACGCAGGGGTTTTTGGGTGGTTCAAAGCCCCTAATGCATTGTAAGTGGGTCAAGGGTAGACCAAGAGTCTGCAAACCATGGTTTGTGGACCATTTGATGCGTAGGCTAAAGTAGTATAAGTAGTTGAACATTTTTGAAGTTGTAAGGCAGAAAATGAACTAAGATTGGTCCGAATCGTGGATTAGTAGATTTGTTTGGGGTTTTGGGGAAAGGACTCCTACTGGATGTGTGCGTGGAGATCCTCAGTCCTGCTGTGTGCAGACCTTGCTGCTGTGTGCACAGGTTGGGTTTTGGGTATTGTAAAAGGATCAGAAGGATTAATGAAAGCGGAAGGTTGTTGGAATATCTGAATATGTTAATGTGACTCTATGATATATGTTATGTTATGCATGATTCTATATTGAGCTCTAAAATTAACTGTGTTATTTGCTTATGCTACGTTGAAAATTGATCTGAATCTGTCTAGTATACTTTATGCCTGAATAGCTGCGATAGTTGTTTTATTGTTTGTTGTTTACTATGATTATAAGTGGTATTATGCACGTGGATGTGAAGGGACCGATAGATCTGGGTTCTGTAATATGCAATCTGATATTTATGAATGCGAACGTAGCTCTGCGTGACTTACCTGCCCTCTCCCAGGGTGCGGAAACCTAGTTCCAGCACCCTCCCATACTGCTTCGGGTGAGACTTTGTGTAGGTCACTACCGAAAGGGCCAATAGTATAGGGGTTTGTTGGCAAACCTTAACCTCCGAACCTAGGTCAATACCCCTCGAGACAACATGTATCTACCCCAGATCCTCATAGAAAGCAATATCACGATACAGATCTACCTGATCTATGATCAATCCAACAGGTTTCTTTGTGCGCTGCGCCACAGGATCTCGGCTCCTCTGCCATGACCTCTTTTTTTTCTCAGCACGAGCTCTCTAGCTCCTCTGGACCAAGCATACACTGGCAACAGATCTTCTCCAGATCTCTTCCTTCATCGGCGAGCTGACACGGGTAGTAGATATGCTTCAAATATCTTCATTCATCGATGAACTATCACCAAAAGTAGATATGTATCAGATTTCTTCCTTCATCGACGACCTTTCACCGGTAGTAGATCTGTGTCAGATCTATTCCCTCATTGGTTACCTTTCATCGGTAGTAGATCTTAGATCTCTTTCTTTTATCAATCGACAGACAATGGCACAAATATTCTCAGATCTCCTCTCTTTCCCGCATCGAAGCGCTTACTGACCCAAATTACGCATTGATCGCGCTAGGAACGAAACCCGGTAAGGTTATGACTGCTCAATGCATTTATATTGCTCAGATCCGCGCTTATCGGCTCAAAGGTTCCTCCAAAAACCGTGTTTATCGGCACAACTGTTCCTCAAAAAACTGCGTTGATCTGATCAACACCTAAGGAAAAAAAAATCCACTCAGTCATCATGGGTTTCTCCTCTAGCACCTGGATACTCACAATGATCACAACACTCTGGCTCTGATTCAACCCTGGGGCTCTGATACCATGATAAAATGTGATGATTGAATTAATAAATAAAAACAACTGGTCAGCTCTATAATGAAGAGTCTGAACCAGGAGAGTCTGCTTCTGGAGAACGCTCTACAATCTCAATACAACTCAACCAATATATAGCATATATAGATGTAGGGAAGTTAGAACCATACCCTAAGAAATAGAAAATAATTCCTATCTTAAGGTTTCGTGAACCAACTCTCACAAGTCAAGGATTCTCCATTACCTTTTAACAGCGTATAGGGTAGATGTGTAGGCATTAGATGTGGGATATTTTTTAAATTCAATTTTTTTTATTGTAATTTAAATTACGAATAAGTTTTTAGATAAAAGAAAATATAATATACATATTACATTAAATTATATAACATATAAATAGTACTTATAAATTAACATTTGTTTTAACATATAAAATAAAATAATGATTCCATAACCATCTTTAAATTTAATTATTAAGCGGATACAAATTTAAAATTTACAATATGACGAGATTTTTAATCATGAATATTTACCATGGATATTATTAACTTCTAAATAGGTTTTTTTTTACAATACCATGGGTCAATACCCAGAAGAGAAAGATAGAGAGAGGGAGGGAGAGAGGGAGAGGAGGGAAGAAAATCACAATACCATGGGATAATACCATGGTTTATCAATACCATGGGTGATCTAGGATTTTTTTTATTATGTTATGGATCTAGAGTTTTAATTATTCTTTTACAATACCATGGGCCAATACCATGGCTTATCAATACCACATGCCCAAAAATCATAACTTGTTTCAAAATCAAAATATTTTACAAATAATTTATTTTAATTTAATTTTATAACATTTGTTAATTAAATCTAAAAGCAAAATTTAAGGTTATAAGTACTTTTGAGGTATATTTAAACCCTCCATCCTCAAGACTACTCAAAATATTCCCATAAATATTATTCGAGGTTTTAATAAATTAAAAATGAGAATACTTTTATATATACATATGTGAAATTTATATAATATAAATAATATTATAAAGAACCAGGATAGATGCATCTTAACTAAAGATCTAAGTGAAGAGAGAAAGCAAAGTGACTAACAATGATAGAGAAAATATAGTGCATGATTCTTTTAATTTTTTTATTATTGTATTTTCTTTGACATGATTGATCCAAAATATAGGTTTTAATATTTTACAACCAATTATGTTTATTTATTTATTTTAATTTATATACTTTATTCAATACAACACAATGGGATCATATTTAAGAGAGAGAGTGAGATGGAGGGGGCATAGAGTGGGGGAGAGAGACATAGAGGTGGGAGAGATAGGGAGAGAGAGGAGGAGAGAGAGAGGGAGAGAGAGATAGATTTGGAGGGGAAAATAGAGGGAGGGAATAACACATACATTAGGAGATAGATGTGGAGAGAGAGAGAGGGAGAGTGACAAGGGAGAGATGAAGATCAAATGAGGGAGAGAAGAGACGCGAGAAGACAAAGAAAATGAGAGGATATAGATAGGGAAAGAAGGGGAAGAGAGAGACAAGGAGACGTAGATATGGAAGGGAGAGAGAGGGGGAGATCGAGAAGGAGAGGGGGGGAGTTCGTGATAGTGTTGGAGGGTGGAGAGAGAGAGTGTGTGTGATGGGGGGGAGAGACAGAGGGAGGTGGGAGAGAAAGGGAGATAGAGGGAGGTGGGAGGGAAAGGGAGATAGAGGGGCGTTGGTCTAATTTATTGTATTAAATCAGAGCATATATTTTACTTATCAATATGGGTTTGTAAACTTGGAAGCACCCAAAATATATGGATATTATATTAAGTTTAGTGTGGGAAGCAGTTATATGTGTGAGGATAAAGGAAATGCGTATTACAAATATAAATTTCTGAAAATAAAACACTAAAATTCTGATCTAGAAGCAATAGTGCAATGAATATTTGTGGAGCATAGCCAACAAGAAAGAGGCCCTAACTTAGATGCCTTGGTTTTTCTTCCTCATTATCCCTATTACAACAATATTAATTTCACCATAAAGCATAACATAATCAAATCAAGAAAGCAGTAAATGCATAAACACAATTTCCAATTCAATGTTCAATTCAGAGAGAAGATGATCTAACTTAGATTCCTTGGTTGTCATTCCCTACTTGAATCAATTGCTGAAATTAAATCATTTCAAAAACACAAGCAATCATGGCATATAATGAATCTACTCATAAAATTATTCACAAGCAAATGAAATGTTTAACAATATAAACTATTCACAATTATGCACAAAAATACACGATAGTGCACTTAGCTTGGAATGGGGGGCCTCCACCCTTTGTTTAGCACACTTGAATAATATCAGCTATTGTATATCAGCAATCACATCCCACAACAAGAACAACAAGAAGTAGAAGAAAAGTGCTTCAAATTATATTCATAAATGAAGTAGTCTCAATAGTCATAATCCATGTTCATAAGTGTTGAATGTTGTGCTTAAATAATCCAAAAATATAACAAACTGGGCTAAAATAGCTATAACAGCTTATAAGAGTCCTAATACATCTATCCAGGTCGAGCTCATCCTTTTGGTTGCACAAAATATGATAAAATCCCACTAAATCACAAAACTGCCCCTTTTAGTTAGGGATTTCTGAGTCAGTGGTCAAGTTTGACCAACGTTGACGAGGCCTGTTTGGACTCAATTGGACTAAGCCAATAGGAGTCTGTCAATCCTTGGTTCCCAAGCTTCTCGAATATAGCCTCAGCTTCCACCTAGGTGTCCTGCACATACGACTTCAAAGGAGCCATTGCGGGAAATTATGTTCTAGTCAAATATATTTTTAATACCAATTTTTTACTAAAAACTCTATAATTTAAAAAACACAACTTATTTTACCTTGAAGTGTAATAAGAGGAAAAATATGGGAAAATGATCATGCTATGATATAAAATGATGATGGATAAATGGAAAATGTATGTGGAAAAAGACCAAAAAATGGAGAGCCAATATCTCTCTCTTGCTAAGTCTCAAGCATGTCCTCATGCTTACCTCTATCTCTTTGACCTTCTACCTATGTATGATGGCTACCTTGTTGATGTACTTGTGGCCCTAGCCCCTGATGTTGAAGCTTCCTGCTGAGCTTCCTGTAAAAGGATGTCAAGAACCTGATGTCCTTTTTCTTCCTCTTTATATATGGAAGTATCCACTTTTTGTTTTTCATATTTATTTTTCCAAAAATTCTTTTCTCTCAACCACCTGTGTGCTCCTTTTGGAATCAAAATATTTTTTGTCTATAGCTTCTTCATTTTCTTTGTCAGTATTTTGTTTTATTTTACTACCTTATTGTTTTGTTATTTGTACATCTCGTTTCTTTCTTAAGGCGTCTTTCGATTAATTCACTGACTTTAAGCTAGGTGGTTAAGTCTTTTATCCTCTTGGAATAATATTCATTGTTACCTTCCTTTTGTTAGCCCCCTATGAATTTTTTGACGAGAAAAACAGGGGACTAAGTTGTTTCTGAGCTTTCAAGGAATGCATTTCCCCTGCAAACAGATCATCCTTGAAACCTTTTTATGCCCTCTACCTACTGATTATTTCCCTCTGCTGACCTTATGTCAAATAGCCTCTCTGATTGGAAAAAATGGTGCTCCAAAAGGCCTTCATTTTCCCTTGAACCCCTGCAGAATCCCCCATTTTGACCCTTGTTTTTCCCTTGCCAAATTCCCCTCTAATCCCCTAAATCCTCCCAAAATCCCCTTCAAACCATGCATTCGCCCTTGGTTTAGCCAAGAGACCCCTTTATCTCTCTATCGTTACCCATTTTGGCTTTCAATTTCATTTGAAACAGACCAAAAACCATGTCTTCTATGTATATGGGTCCTAGCCCCTTCGACCTAGCCCCCTCAGCCTTTTCCTCCACGTGACCCAGGCGTTGGAACCACCCGCCAGCCCAAAGGAGCGCTTATCTCATATGTTCATCGGGTGCGTTTATAGCCGTTGATCTAAACAAGATGGATGGCGATCACTGCCCCCACAACAACTACCGTTAAATCCATTCATCGCCGATCATCACATCTTAACCGTTCATTTCCCGCAGATCTAACGGTTCGGAGTTTACCCGCCTGTGTTCCCCGCCACGCACTATTCAAAAACCATCCAGTTCCTATCGCAACGCCTTTGAGGGGTGAGCAGTATTTCCCGATGGGCCAGCGATTCCATACATCTACCGACGCATGGCATCAGTACGGCTGGAAAACCACCCTCCCATCGCACATTAAAGTTTGTCCGTGGATGCGGAGCGATGTCGTTGAGAGCCGTTAGATCTGCCATCGCCCATCCAACGATTGCCGCTCCACAAAGTTGCGCGCGGGTTAATCAAGGTCATTCATACCCCTAGCCCACTGTCTATCGCCCTTCGACGTGTTGTCCACCGTCGATCTCCTCCTAAGATCGAACGACCCATATTTATTTTCAGTCCCTCCGTAACCCCGTCCCGCCACGTCATCGGTCCACGTGTTTTGGTCACGTTGTCGTCCGTCCCTTTTATATATCCCATTCAAAGGTCGAATTCAAAGGTTTTTCATTTAATTTTCCATCCACACCACCTTTCGAATGTATTTCCCACTGTTTTCACCACACTGCAGGTCTTCCACAACATTTTTCGCCATCTAACCAGTCTGCATAGTCAGTCCTGCCGCCCCCCGTTACGTCCACCACCTCCATTGTTTTCTTAACTTGTGTGCGTATTTTGCAAGGTTACAAGGAAAATGGAAAACCGCCATGATTCATATGCACTATGTCGGTGACACAGACTACAAAGAGGCTACATTCAGAGCCTGGTACTATAGGGAAATGCCCGGAAAGGTAGCGGCGGCATAAATGTTATCCAAGGACAGTTCGTCTTCGCGAAAAACCTATCCGGCGACATTAAAACCCAAATTTTGCAGATTGAGACATCTATGAAGCGGCGGAGAAATACCAGCTAATGATCAAGGATTTCAACGATCAGTATTGAGGATTTCAAGCCTTAATCCACTAGTACAAAATGGCTAATTTGTTACTAAAAAAACGACTAAAATTCGCATATAAACGACTATTTTTTCGATCGGTGACCAATAGTAGCTAATTTACAGTATCTTATAACGCGACCAACTTTTGGTCGTTTTTAGCTTAGTCATTAATTGGTTATCTCAATTTTGTTATCTAGTTGTATATTTGGTCATTGATTTAGTCATTGATTTGGTCACTAATTTAGTCATTCATTTAGTCTTTCATTTTGTCATTGATTTAGTCATTCATTTGGTCTTTCATTTTGTCACTGATTTAGTCATTCATTTAGTCATTCATTTGGTCACTGATTTAGTCATTCATTTAGTCATTGATATGGTCTTTGATTTGGTCATTAAATGTCACAATTAATGACCAAATACACAACAAAATATATTACTATATGATCACCCAAGAAAACCAATTAATGACCAAAGAACTATGACCAACATGTTAGTCGTGTTATAAGATACTGTAAATTAGCTACTAATAGTCACATATATGCAAATTTTAGTCATTGTTTGAAACCAATTAATGACCAAAGAAATGTGACTAAATTTTAGTCATGTTATAAGATACTGTAAATTAGCTACTAATAGTCGTATATATGCAAAATTTAGTCATAATTTGTAGTCACAAATTTATCATTTGCAATAGCCATTTATTCATTATATAAATGACTAATTTAGTAGTTTATATGCATTTCATTAATAATCATTCTAAATGACTAATTTAGTCGCATATTCATTTTATTTGTGTTCATTAGTAATCGACATAAATTAATTTGTATGATTTAAAAAATGTCATATAATGTGCATGTTCATCTAATATGAAAACACAAAGTCGCATATTTTAATTACAATACTAAACAACATCAAATGCAAGTATAAATAATTTCAACCACATAAATTATATTATATGAAATGTTAAAATATTACAATATGAGTTTCCAACTTTATAATAGTTGGACTACAATTTACACATGAAATGATGTTTCATCACTTCAAAACATTATCGTTGTGTTGTCAAGGCATTACAGGTGAATTTACCAACTCTAAAGACTTGATCATCAGTCTTTATATGTGTGTCTTATGCGAGATATTGGTTCTAAGGGTATCACCAAACCAGTGCTCCTCTCTTTTTTTGCATTTGTCGCTCCAATGTTATTGCTCTTCTCTTTTTTCAATTCATGCTTCTTACCATCAATACTGATTTCATTTTCTGAAAACAAAATAAAATACAATGCACTATAAGAAATGAAAAACAATGACCACTAAAATATGATATAAATTAGACTATAAATAGTTTATACAACATATACCTTAACATCAACAATGTCAAAGCAATTTTCCTTCAACATCAATTTCTGCAAAATAAATGTCACGTTATTATTTCTCATTTCTCAACATGCTACATACGATAAATTGAAAATCACATAAAACCAAGAGCAAACCCTTTTCTAACCAAAATAAACAAACAAACAATGCATTTAATAAAACTTCATTATAATATTAGCAAATGAAAAGAGAGCTAGTGGACCATTTGTGTTGTTTGACTTTGCCTATTTTTGTTATAAAGTGCTCAAGCTTCAAGAACCAACAAATGTGAGCACGAGCTAAAAACTAACCAACCATTCACTAGTCAACATGAGAGATCACAAATAAACCACAAAATTGATCAGGCATTAAAATTGTGAGCAGACTACCTTGAAATTTTCTTCTGGAGAAATACCTCAAAATCCCCTCGTTTCTAATAAGCTTCTTGGCTATGTACCTCCATCCTTGATTTCCCTTGTTATATCTTGAATAAAGAATATCCCTTTAGCAACCAATTTTGCGAGAATCCTACCAAGTAGCTCAAAAGCCTTGTGCGCATCAATAGTAGCATCCTCCAATGAAAATAGTACAATCTCCAACTTAGAAACATCAAAATTATATATAGTTATAATGTTGAAGAGTGTAACTAGGTAGGTCTTCCTTGTAATGACTATGTAACTAGCATTTGCACCGAGAAGTGCAAAGTAACGTCGGGGAGTGGGGAAAACAATAATTAAGTGAAATATATGGAAATTTTAGTTCCTATATATCTTTCAAAGAATGTAATAGGAGGTTAAAATTTAAAAGAAAGTTACACTAACATAAAGGAACACTAATATAGTTGTCCTAGAATAATGGCATAGTAATGATGGTATCGAAGATCCTTCAATAGTCGCTCCAAGGAGATTGCTCTAGCTCTTCAAATGATTCAAATAACTGTGGAAACTAAATATTCAAACCTGCTCTAAATCCATCATCAAAAGGTTTTCAATGTGCTAGAAAGGGGTATTTAAAGGTTTTTTTAAAAAAACTTTCAATTGTTGACGCAACATTGTTTTAAATCTGGTCCAAAACTGCCTTCTAACAACTTTAAAAGATGTCATACAACCACCTTCAATAAATTTCTATACAAATACACTCTATGAAGTAATCCATATAGAGAACACACCAATATCCCAGAAGAGGAAAATGAAAAGTTCATCTGCAGTTACATTTACTCTAAAAAATATTCATATCAAAATCTGTTAACATCAAAATCTGTTAATGTCAAACCAAAATTTTGTAATTTTCAAGATCCTAAGTTCAGCACCAACTGCCCAACAGCCTAGCAAACTTGACAAGAAGACCCTGACTGTTCTTGTACGCTATAAGAGAAGATGGTCAACAATGTCATGAATTATAGCAAGCACCTACAATTGTTTCAGCATGTCTTATCTTTTTAACTGATCAGGGAAATTTGATTTTCTCAAATGATAATTTTACATGTTTAGCTTGTATGCTTCTGGGTTCTATGATTACACCTCAGTTTTGGAGGGTGTTGTAACGGACTGGTGACAAGTTTTTGTAGTGTAACTCAAGGATTCTTGCATTTTATAATGTAACCTTATCCCGTTTTGACTCATCATTATACCTTTCTTACATTTTATGGTGTTGCTCTGGGAATCTTTCATTTTACAACCTAACTTTGTCCTGTGCTGGCTCATTATTATATCTTTTTCAGTTGGAAAAAGGAAATACTGAGCACACCTGAAATGCTTGGTTAAATTGGAAGATTGTCTGCATATAAAAAACAGAAAAGAACCTAATTCATTGGATGAGTGATTTAACATGATTTTAAAAATTACCTAACCTAGACCATAGGAGTCAAGGGGCTAAAGGGCCAGGTTATTCTAATGACCATATTCGCTAATCAGGTATAGGGTTTTTAGAGGCAAAAGCTTCTGTGAAGATGGAACTAGTTGAATTCTAGCATAGAGCAGGTGGTTCTTATTACTAAATCGACAATATCATGCTTTCACATCAATTCTTTTTCTCTATGTGAAAAGTTAACAAGAGAGGCTCTTTGGAAATGCATAGAAATAGATGAAAAATAACTTAATAAGTGAATTCTCATCTGTTGTGTTATTGTGGCCTGCAATTGAAGAAGGTAGTATAGGACCTTGTTGTTAATGGGGATGGAAAGTCTTTCCCAAAGTCAAAAAATTTGGCAGCATTAACAACAACTTCAAGAGAGCCCAAGGTTTGCTCAGAATCCTTACTACAGCATATGTAAAAGTTAATTTAGTTTCAAGTTGCTAGGATATAATTATCTACGAATACATTAAATGTTAACACTTATGCTACAGAAAAGCTAAAATTCAATGCCTGAAATGGATCTGACTACAGATGTTTACTGAAATGGACTTTGATAAATATAGAGCTGAGCTTGAGCTGCAATATTGTTTTGTTCATCACTAAATACTTGTAATAGATGTCTATTTTTAATTAACATCCGAGACTGAAACTTCAATCTAAAGGTTGATGTCAGCGAAGATGAGGGAAAAGAGGAAATTTATGGTGTTAGACGAGGACAGCATGAGGATTGCTTCTATAATAGGTCAAGTGATGCAGATGAGGATGAAAAAACTGTTCCAAATCTGCGAACATGTTTTGATCTCCAACAAAGGGGAATTGGAGTAAGTATTTAAATCTTACAAGAGTGTGTGACATTGTGATTCAAACATAGAGATTGTTCTGATTTTTCCATAAAATCAGCAAGAACTGAAATCGATGCTACACAACACGAAGGAAGGTATTCAGTCGATGCAAATGGAATGGAATAAACAATTGTAGAATCTTGGTGAGCTTTGCACAAACAGTTGTTATTATTTGAACCACGCTTTTCTACATTCTTCAATTTTGACTGTATTTCTTTTCTGCACAGGAAAGCATATGTATGGACTAGCGCACGCTGCAGCAGGCTACCACAAAGTTCTAGAGGAAAATTGACAACTATACAATCAAGTTCATGATCTGAAAGGTGTGCTTCCTGTTCGTCTGTCATAGTGTTATAGTTTAACTGACATGTCTCAAAAATATTACAACGGAGTAGGAATTAGGAGTCCCTTTAAATTGTATATATCAAATCTGTTGCATCTTTATTCATAATACAGTGCGAATGAATAGTTTTAGCTAATTCGATGTGGGGGGAACATATCCACGGCTTGTAGTAGGAACATAAAAGGCCAAAAAATGCTAGAAAAGGGCAGTTTACTGTGCATTTAAAGAAGCTTGTGCTCCCACTAATTGGGAAGTTGGAAACGAGGTTGGTTCAATAGAGTAGGAGATGGATGAATGAACTAGGTAAGATTGCTTCCATACAGGTTCAGATGTATGAACAACTTATCTATGCTCCATCTTCCTATGATTGTGGGCTCTGTGTTTGAATTGAGTGTTCGACCTTGCCTCGGGCCTGGAAGATGAGAATTAGCAATTCTGGAAGAGAATATAAAATTATGTAATCTGATTTTACTCTGGCCTCTTCTTGCATGGTGTTGTGTTATCTTACTCTGCTAATAAAACATAAACTTAGAAGTTGAGGTAGGGCATACTTGCTTGACCAAGCTGGTAGTGAAAGCACAACAGATGCCATTTGATAGGATAACAAATTTATGCTGATTCTATGTTTCTTATTATTCTTAGGAAGCATAAGGGTGTATTGCATAGTCAGAGCATTCTTGCCTGGCCAATCCAACTATCAGAGTACAGTGGATTATATTGGGGAGGATGGTCAAATTATGATTGCAAATCCTGCAAAGCAAGGAAAGGATATACGTAAATCATTCACATTCAACAAAGTATTTGGAGCATCTGCTACTCAAGGTTGGCTCTCTTTTTAGAGTGTTGAAAACCTTTTACATGATTGTAAGGTGAAATATCTTAAATCATAACATTATTCATGTTGAATTGCAGAGGAAGTGTTTTTGGATACTAGGCCATTGATCAGATTTGTTCTGGATGGTTACAATGTTTGCATTTTTGCATATGGGAAAAAAGATTCTGGAAAGACATACACAATGGTAATAACAACCATCTTCTAGTTAGTCAATTGCAGTTTGAAGCACTGGCTTGCAAAACTAATAAGGTAATGAGTTCACTGCTGAAGAAATTCTTGCCTAGAAATACTTTGCTCTAATTTTTGTGCCTTGCTTGTCTACGCTGGTCCTAACTTCACATTTTTCTGGGGTGATCTTTGCTTCTAGAGCTGAACTGAATATGGACATCAGTCATCTTGTCAATTGTAGGAAAGGGGATTATGATTATATCCTCAGTCATATTTTCCATTGTACTTGCCGAATTCAGTGTATTGAAAGGGAATGATCTGCAAAGAAGTTATGTTGCCTACAGTTGAGTGATTGCTTTTTTGGATCCCATTTTGATGTTATTTCATGGTCGAGCTGTTAGGTCCATTTGGAAGCTTTACAATCTAGAATGATCTTAGTTCCATCTTCAAAATTTCTCAACAACACAATATTATGATGGCTATAATTTAACCGTTGCCCTAATATGGTATATCTAATAACGACTGCTCACACAGACATTCTATGAGTTCTGATTATGTGTATGTTGCTTACTTGCAACAGTTGAAGCCTTGCCTCTTTATATCTAGTTAGTTTTGTATATGGTATTGTGTTCGGCTTTGAAATTATCATTGTCTATATCATTGAGCCTTCCTTTCGAAATTTCTTCTTAGATGGAGACTCTATTGTTCATTCAAGACTTCTCCCAACAATTATTCTTAAAACTAAGTAGGCCCTGCCAAGCCAAAAGATTTACATTTGTTCAAGATATTCCCAACTATGATTACTTAACTGCCTGGGCTAGGCACATTTGACACATGCTGGTGAAGATATGTTATCACACATTAAAAATATTCTATCACTCCAGCCTGAAATGTAACAAAATTGACAATTCAGCAGCACAAGAGCGCTTCACTTATTTTCAAATATTTGACAACTCAGCAGCACAAGAATCCAGAGGTTTGTGCCAGATAAATCTCACAAAATCAACCTGCAGGATGCTATAGAGCTTATTCTGCACACAGCGATTTTTTCAGTTTATGCAGAATTTGTTGAAGCTGTGTTTTTTAATTCATTCTAAAATTATGGGTAAAACTGAAAAAACAGATTAGCTTATAACCTGTGATCAGTTTTTCTCATACTAACAAAAGTTTGATCCCGTAGAGAAGGAAATTGCCTCAGCACCTCAACAGGCAAAAAATGTTTCACATAAGGGTTTTGAATGCTTGCAGCATATTAAGAAAAAATGGCCACATGAAGATTTGAGAGGTTGGTTCTTATGCTTCGGCTCCAAAGGAAAGTCTAAAATGCCAAAGGGTCAACTGGTGGAAAGTTGAAAGAGAGAATTTATTTACCTATTAATGCCCTGTCTTGCTTTCAAAAAGTTGGTCTCAGAGCCCCCTCAACACTTGGTGATGTTCCTGCTGACTCCTAAGGTGATTACAGAAAACAATTGGGGTTCTTGAATGACGTATTCCAGATATCAAAAAAAAGAAAGGATACCTTTATATATGAGGTATTTGTTCAAATGATTGAAATATACAATGAACAAGTTCGGGGTCTTCTTGTTTCAGACAGTTCCAATAAAAGACATCCTTCTTGATCATATGGAGTTGTCTTTCTTGTTTTTAAATCTTTGGATTTCAGTTTCTCAGAATAAAATAATCCTTGACTCATAGCACATTGGAAATCCGAAACAATTCACAGCAGAATGGACTCAATGTGCCAGATGCAAATCTAATACCCGTTGCATCTACATCTGCTGTGATGGAGTTAATCAACCTTGGACACAAGAACCGTTTTGTGGGAGCAACTACTCTGAATGATCGGAGCAGCCGTTCGCACAGGTTTTAAACACAATCTTCGGAGAATTTAAATAATACTGGTCTCTCTTGAAACCTATCTTCAAACAATAAAAACATTGTTTTGTTTGCAGTATTTTGACAGTGCATGTTCAGGGCAGAGATCTTACTTCTGGAACAATTCTTCGAGGGTGTCTTCATCTTGTTGACCTTGCTGGAAGTGAGAGAGTTGACAAATCCGAGGCCACCAGAGATAGGTTAAAGGAGGCACGGCATATTAACAGATCAATTTCAGCTTTAGGAGACGTTATTGCTGCTCTTGCACAAAAGAGTTCTCATGTTCCTTACCGAAATAGCAAGCTCACACAACTGCTTCAGGATTTTTTAGGTAACAAATTCAATATTTTCCTTGATGAATAGTTATGGAAGGAAACTACCACTTTTCTCTAGTCTGGGGTGGTAATGATGTTGGACTTTTTTCTTAAGGTGGACAGGAAAAAACGCTAATGTTTGTAACTCTAATGTTTGTGCACATAAGTCCTGAATTAGATGCACGTGGGGAGACAATCAGCACTCTAAAATTTGCAAAGAAGGTTGCAACTGTTGAACTTGGTGCTGCACGTTCCAACAAGGAAAGTGGTCAAGTTAGGGAGCTAAAAGAACAGGTTTGTGTTAGAATGATTCTTGAAATTATGAATGATAGTCTTATTTGTTCTCCATGGATCAAAAGGACTAAAAACAAGGGATATTTTGGTCTGTTTGTTTGAGGACCTATGAGTAGTTGAAGAATCTTGATAATGAATGTTGTCCTCTAGAGCACTCAAGAGTCAAAGGTTTCCCGATCTTTGATGTTGCAGATTGCTAGCTTGAAGAATGCACTGGCAAAGAAGGTAGCAGAAGTTGAGCAGAGAATGAGGATTGGTGTCTCACCAATAACTAGGGATTCCAGGAACAATCCTGAAATACAAAGAATGAGGATTGGTTTCTCACCAATGCATCAAAAAATGCAGACCATTTTGTGATTATATATGTAAACAATCCAATGATATTATCCGAAAAGTGATAGATATTTTTTCAGTCTTTTAAAAGCTCGCACAATATATAATTGGAACAAACTTTTATTACTAGAAATCAATCAATTACTTATACATACCACTAAAAGTGGCAAAATCTCTATAACCTTTGATCACCTTGAACATCAAGCACACTAAGAACCTTGAAAATGGGGACTAATAACATCGCCAAAGATCTAAAATTGACAAAGCACAATTTAATGATTATTGATTAGTCAAAATTACCATGTGGGTCAACTACTCATGTCAAAATGATGGTATATTGGATTAGGTGTGGGTTGCACTTTCATTTGAAAGAGTGAACACAACATGGATAAAGAACATTGACTACACTAGGAACCTCGACAATGGGGTTCTAATAACATGGCCAAAAATCCAAGAAAGTTGACTAGGTTGGCCTTAGCCTAAAATAGTCAATATTGAAAAAATACAATTTCTTGACACCTTTAAAGGGTTCATGGAAAATATATAACATACTCTATTCACATTGCAATTGAAAAGAACTCTCAGAACTAATTTGGATTTTTTAAAGGTAATATGGCTTGCCATCCATTGAAAGAAACATTAAAACTCTCAAAATGATTCACTATAGGTTGTTTAACAGGTGACACTCACACAGCATCTGGAATAAATAACCTAGGCACCTTAAAATAAAGTATTCTTTCAACTTTTGAGATGGCAGGTTGATAATTAGTGTTGCAACATTCTTTCACTAGATCCACTGTTTTGCAACCAGTCAAAAGTTTACTCCCATTAATTTGTTGTTCAACCTGTTTTACGATCTTAATAGGACTAGAGCCTTTAGTGAGAGTTGATGGTTTAGCAGAACAAATCAAAGGAAGAATCTCATTTGCACCCTCACTTGTCAAGATATTTTGAACGTATGAAAATCAATAAATTTGCAACTGTTGTATTCAAATAAGCCACACATTGATTTTGTTGGACTTCCCAATAAGGATATGAAACATTGTCTCTTGTTGTGGACAACAAATCACATTGCGCAGGTATGGTGCTAGTGAGCTCCAACACTAAACTACCATTCCACTTACTATATATGTTGTTGCTTTAAAATATTGAAAGCACAAAGCCTTGATATGACTAGGAGAGTTGAATTTCGAAAGAAAGGGTGTAAGGGAGAAGGAGAAAGCAATGGATTCAATGCATCAAGAGAAACACTAGGGGAAGAAGGCACAAGAAGAACATTTATTTATGCTTCCTTTTGGATTGCATCTAGATCAATTGAAATGGGTTGCTTTGTATCTCTGGCATTTGGTTTTGCCTTTGATTTTGGCATTGATGGTAATCTTACCAAACAATGGAATGCATCTCATTTATGTTAGAGGCGAGTGCATATCTGTGGAACAATCATCCCCAGTTGTAACTCCAGGTTCTTATGTTGTTTATGCTTGAGCTGTTGAGTAAAATTACAATTAGTTTGATAACCAATTGGGACATGGAGGGCAATATGGGTGGTGGGCCATGGAGGTATGCTTGATCAGGGCACTTATTTTATGCTGAAGGAGCTAAGAATATATCTAAATATTTATCATATTGTATGTATTTGCCACTTCATAGTTGCATTCACCATAATAGTCTTCATGTTGATAGGTCTTCTACTGAAAATACTGATCTTGATCAGTTTGTAAAAATGTCTTTTGTTTCCAATGAGGGGATGATAAAGTGGAAAATGTTGGCACTGAATCTAGAGAATTATATGTCTTAGATTAGTGATACATTCTCATTTGAAATTGGAACAAATAATGTTCCCATTGGAGAGGGTATTTATGACTTAGTCGATTTCACCCAATATGGTGAGATAGACAAAAAAGTTGGATGCTAGAAACCCTTTCAGACTAGCCAATCAAGTGAAGTGATATAGAGAAAGGCTTCTAAAAGATGCCAAATTCTTTCCACCCATATATTCTTTACAAAAATATTAGTAAATATCATATTATGTTTCTTATAATCTAGAGCAGAGCAGGTGGTGTCAATTGACCGAGTCCACCAATGAATAATTTAAATTTAAATTTGAGTGTTACCCTAATCCCTGAAATCGTATTTTTAAATTGTTTGAATTGAGTGAACAAATGAGTTAATTAGATCCGAGTTAGTACTAACCTTGAAGTGACAAGGCCTTCAGTCCTATCACTGCCATCCTGTTCATATTCTGCCACTCAAAACACACCTGGAACCCTGTAATCAAGTAGTAGTGGTAGCAGAAGCCAGCAAAGAAAAGTAGTGCCTACTTTTGCTGTTCACACCCGATAAGTTTAACAGTCTTTATGGTGCAAGAGGTATGCAAGTTGAAAATTTTATTATTATGGATGCTCTGCCCTGAGCACAAAGACCGTGCAGTATGAATAGAGATATATAGACCTGAAGCTGAACTCTCAAGCTTAGCAAGTTATCCAGCGTATATATATATATATATATATATATATATATATATCCAGTGCTCTTTCACTGTTTACACCAATCCCAATATGAGAAGGGTGAGCACTTTTTTAGAAAAAAAACCTCTTTTATTCTTTTTTTGAGGTCTGAGGGTTTGGCTGTTTTTCTTGGGTTTTGATTTAGTGGGGCTGTTTATAGCAAAGTCTGGTGTGACAGCTTGGCTTTGACTTAAATATTTGCTACCCATTTTTATGCACACGAGGGCCATTCAGTGGCCTCAGAACCTTCTACCCCAAGTGGATTTCACCACTCATTTTCCAAATGATTAACCAGTCATCAAAGCCCAAGGAGAAGATTTTATTTTGAAATTTTTTTCTTCCCATGTTTTTAAGGTTGTGCAGGCTCAACTGTTGAAGTGGTCTCTCAACAACTATTTTGTGTTTGGTGTTCTTACTTGAAGAACAAGGCTGCAGAACTGTGCTAGAGAATGAAATATATGAATAAATGGCTTGCCTTCTCTCTGTCACCACACTTAGCAATTGATGTTTCAGCTTCTGCAGATCAGTCTGCACAGCCAAAACAGTTATCTTCAGTGCCCACTACTTTTAACTGCTTGCAGGCTGCTCAGATGCCCAGTTCTACTCTCACTTATCAGAGCTATGGAGTTAACAGTGAAACCGGGGTAAACTCATTCTCTGCACCAATGCCCATTTTCTCACATAAGGCTAGCTCTCCTCTAACATAAGGGAGGAATCCATGATAAGCCTACAGATCTGTCCTTCAAATGCTAAAAAAATAGAATTTCAAAATGATATTGTTTTTGTCTTTTAAGATTTAAAATGGAAAGCTAGGAAAGACCTAGTTCCTAATCCCTGGGCTACAGACTCTAGGCAACAAACAGAACTTTAAAATTGATAAAAAAAATATATGAGTCATCACAAAACAACCACACAGCAAAGTGTTATCAGTCAATAATATATCCAATAAATATGTAACAGTGCTATCTCCTAATAGATGGAACATTTGAAGACAATGTGCTCCCCCAACTTGGTCTCTTGTAAATCACATAGAAGAAAATTCCATTTGAGGTGTGTGATGCAGTGACCTATCTCAAACCAAAGCTAGTGGGAGCCCACTCTGAATGAAACAAGGGGAATCCCTTAGCTACATAAAGCACTCAAAATAATAAAATGACATATTCAAGCTAATGCCCTCAAGGAGGGAAATCCAAGTGATTTGAATGTAGTTTGTAGATATGCTCTCTAATATCCTAGGTTAAGTCACATTTATATAGTAGGAGCTGACCTAGAGTGTCCAAATATTACCTAAAAAGGGCAAGTTGATTGATAGAAACGGCCACTAACTGAAGCAGTTAAGAAGAACCCACAACAACTACACCAAGGAGGGGTCTATTGAAGCAATAACCTGAACTCCACCTAGATGATAGATTGAGGATTTGCATGTTAGCAGCAGATGAAGCATCGTGATATAAGGTTTTAGAATCACTCTATCCTATCCCAATCAACCCAAAGCAAGCCAGGTCCTCAGACCTTGAATCCATAACGGGTCATGGCTCTAATGATCATGTCCAAAGAGGTGCATCTGGAATAAAATAGATAAAATAGATTTGTTAAAATAAACCATTCTTTGGCTAGAATGACAAATTTGTGGAATGAGCATGGGGTGTCCATTGTCTCTGATGGATGGACCAATGTAAAAGGAAAGCCATTGATAAGTGTTTTGGCTGTGTCGGTTAGTGGTGCAATCTTCCTATCAACATATGATTATTCAGACAAATTCAAAACCAGCATTAACATTGCAGAACCATTACTTGCAATAATTGAAAAGACTGGCCCATACAATGTCATACAGGTCATCACTGATAATGCTGCTAACTGTAAGGCAACAGGAGCAATTATTGAGGATAAATACCGCAACATATTTTGGTCTAGGTGTTTGGTTCACACAATGAACCTTTTGATGCATGATATCATTAAAAACAAACAACCTCAATTCAAATGGCTTGGTGATTTGTACAAGAGAGGTAAAAAATGATAAAATTTATTACAAATCATAGTAATACCATGGGCTTTTCCGTACTCGCTCCAAATTGGAGTTGTTGAAGATAGCAAAGACTAGATTTGCTAGCTATTACCTCACCTTCAGGCGCCTTTTGAAGGTAAGAGAGTCATTGGCTGCAATGGTATCAAGCCCACACTGGCAGGTATTAAAGGACGGGGCAGCGACAATAGTTGACAGGCAAGGTTTCGAACATGTGGAGGAGACCGCCCTTGACCCTTTGTTTTGGGCACGTGTGAGGGGAATTTTGAATTTCACCAAGCCCATTTATCACATGATTCGGTTTGCAGATACAGATAAACCAGTGATTGGGGAGGTTTATGAGCAGATGGACAACATGTTGGGCCAAATAAAAGATGTTGTTAAGGATAATGATCCCAACTTGTATGCTATGATTCATGACTGTGTGTGTGCATGGTGGAATAGACTCAATGTTCCACTACATGCCTTGGCATATATCCTTATGCCAAAATACTACTCTCCATCTTGGTTGGGCCAACCTGCACCTGGAGGTGGGGTTAGGATCAAACCTCACACAGATCTAGAGGTACAAGAGGGGTACATGAAGGCATTAGACAAGTTGGTACCTGACAAGGAGGAGTGTGCTAGATTGCGCCTTGAATTAGGCAAATACTTCAGTTGCACTGCTAACTTTGGTTCTTTCCATGCAATGGAAGACAGAGACAGATTTGATGCTCTCACATGGTGGGTAGCATATGGCGGCATGGGACTTTTGCCAAAGTTGGTAAAAAAAGTTCTCTCACAGGTTGTGAACACTTCTTCTACAGAGAGGTGTTGGAGCACCTACAACTTCATACATAAGGTGAGAAGAAACAAGCTAAATGAAAACTGAGTTGAAAGCTTGGTTTATGTGGCATTCTAAGTCACCTGATACGGGGATACAGGGATTCGAGGAATCGGATTCGGGTACGGTGACCCCCAGAACAGGATACTTTTGGGATACGATACGTTGTATATTATTTTATTAAAAATATATATATATTTTAAAAATATATATATATTTTAAAAATATATATATATATATTAATATATTAAAAATTAGATATTTTTTACACAAATTCATACAAAATTCATTGATTCAAACATAGATACATCATACTCATGAGTCATACATGATCATTGATCATTGATACATTGATACACCATACATGATACATTGATACAATTGTCAAATTTACTCAGAAAGATAAGATTGAAGATAGTAAGATAGTGTAGTTTTCTCATTAAGTCATCAGAATCAAAATGTGTTACATAAGTACACTGCCAATGGCAAATAGAAATAGAAAATACAAAAAAACTATAGTCTACAAGACTACAAGCCTGAAGCCTCAATGAGTCAGAGACTTAGAGTCAACGAGTCATCAATCCTCATCATCATAATCAGCATCACTGTCCTCATCCCAATCATCATGCTCGCCACTGCTCTCCTCTGCCTCTGATGCATCCTCCTCCTCTGCCATCTCTGCATCTGCTGGTGTGGAGGATGACACCTCTACTCCATCATCAAATGTGACAGGCTCTAGCACTGGTGCATTGAGATCCAAGTTGGCCAATGCCAACTCAACACTGCTGTCCAGACCCATATCATCAGGAAAGACATCCCACATCTTTGTCTTTCCCTTCAACCAATCCTCCCTCTCCTTGTAGATGAGACGAAGGTTGGTGTGCACATACACCATTGTCTCTGCCCTGGACTGCTCAAGCCTGCTCTTCTTCACACTATACAAATTCCCATATGTGCTCCAATTCCTCTCGCAACAAGAGGATGAAGTCACCTGAGAGAGGAGCTCATGGCTAACTGCTGTAGAGGAGGGCTTATTGCCCCATGAGTTGCCCACCAAGAATAGGGCTTCTTAGCCCCCCTGTCTCAAATCACATCATAGCCTGCAAATCGCCCAGTGCCAGTGGAAAAATCTGCAACGGCATCCTCCACCTCATCAATGGATGCCCTATCCTGAAAAATCCTCCTCAATGCATCTTTCCTCCCCTGTGAGATTTCACCATCCATGTGAGGAGGGAATCTGCGGGAAGGTCCACCATTCAGCCACTCATGGTTGTAGTATTTTGGGTTCAAGGAGTGAGCCAAACAATGTAAAGGTGTGCAATTCTTGTCCCATCTGCTGACAAGAATATCTTGTATGACGGTGAAAAAGGCCTCAAGTGATGTCTCATACTCTGGGCACTGACTATGTAAAACAATGGTCCTCACAGACTCAATCATGGAATCCCATCCCTCATAAACCTCTCCTAGGATGGGTTGGTCTATATCTGCAAATCGGAGCAAGGAAATGATAGGCTCCATGATCTAAATAACTAGATCTACCTTCTCCCACCATATATCATCCAACACTGTGTCCTTCACCTTCTTTGAGGCTGTTTGATCCGTCTTTCTCCAAAAAGACCAAAACTCTGAAATAACCATGGACCCAAAAGCGGTCTTGACCTCCCTCAACCTCTTCAACATGATGAATGAAGAGGCAAACCGTGTATCTGAAATCTTCAACAATGATAGATTGTTGTACTCCTTGTAGATAGTGAGGGAATTTGTATGGTTTTGTACAAAGTTGCGGATATGTCGTGCATCCTCAATAATGGCTCCAATCCAAAGCACATCAGAAGCAATATATTTCAGTGCCAAGTTCAATGAATGGACAATGCAAGGTGTCCAAAATACTTGTGGATATTTTGTTTCCACAATCATGCCAGCGGCCTTGCAAAAAGGTGCATTATCTGTAATGATTTGCACACAACAATCCACACCTACATTTTCAATAACTTTAATAAACAACTCACCCATGTATTGTGCATCCTTGTACTGTCCAAGTGCATCCACTGATTTCAAGAAAACTGGACCATTCAAGGATGACACCATGAAGTTGATGAGTGTGTGGCGCGCTGGATCTGTCCATCCATCAGAAACAATGCTAACCCCAGATGTTGGCCATGTTGATTTAATAGGCTCAAGCATTTTGTCCACCTCTTTCTTTGCCTTTGTCAACAATGTGGTTTTGAGCTTCTCTGACCTAGGAGGCACATACCCTGATGGAGCCCCATGACTAAGAGCTCGACACATCTCAATAAATAGAGGTGACCGTGCAACATTAAAGGATATGAAGTTCTGATAGAAAAAAAATGCAATGGTGAGATCAAGCTCTTCCCTCTTCTCTTTTTGGAAAATCTTGCCCATTGGACCAACTGCAGTTGCCTTTCTCTTTGCTGATTCTCCCCTACTAAAAGTCTCAAAAGGGAAATTGTTGCTGCTTTTCCTTAAGAATGGAAGGGGGTCATCATTCTTGTTTTTTTTTTTATTTTGCTGCCACATTTGCCTCACCAATACCCTACTCTTTCTCCAATTCCTTCCTCTTTGGCGATTCAATTGTTGTACAACATTTAATGCCACAACCTGGAATACCCAACAAAAGAGCTTTCACACGGAAATATGTGCAAGTGAACTTGCCGTGGCAAAAATTGCATTTCCATGAACAATTTCCTCCTCCTCCTTTTTTTGCTGCCCCTTCCTCTCTTGTCACATATTTCCACAATGGGTATTTGGGGTCAACAATTTGTTTTCCCTGCACATTTGAAGCTGTTGTTGCAGCCCCACTTCCAATGGATGGAATACTTGCAGACCCTGATGAAAGAGGGACAGGTGGGGCATCTCAAATGGGGACATTCTTCCCCTTTCTTTGCCCCTGTCTTGCTACCTTTTATTGAGCCATGAATACTGTAAAAAATAAACAAAAATAACCAAATATATAAAACATATGCACATGCAAACACTAACAGCAAACTAAATGCAAAATATAGAGGGTCAGTGCACTTACCGGATGCTCGAATCTCTTCGAAAGAACTCCCTTTCTCTTTGCTCACACTTGCTCCTTTGCTCACCCTAGCTCCTTCTCACTTCACAAAATGAAATGGGTGAGAAAGAATGAAGAAAAACCTCACTTTATCAAAGAAACAACGCATTTTTTCTAACCGGCGGGTCCGGCTGTATCCGGTTCACCGTATCCGTACAGGGTATGATCGGGATACACCGTACCCAGTGAATTGGGGGTGAATTCGATATGAATTCGAATCCGATACGAGGATTCGGGATTCGGTGACCCTTTTGGATGAATCTGGTTACTTAGTGTGCATTACAACTTGAGGTTGTTGAGCCATTACTGTGATCGGGCAAATGAGGATCAATCATACAGAGTCTGGGACAACAACCCAGAGGATGATAATTTGGAGGACGGCACGGTACATACGGAAGACGGCCCTGGACTAAAGTTGGATTAGTAACAACAAATACTGATGCTATGCATGATGAAAATTCAGGTACAGATAGAATTGAAGAGTTAAAGAGCACCTGAAATAAAATTCATATCAAGAAAACAACATTTACACAAATATGGTCACAGAAGACATTGTCAGTGAAAATATTACCCATATTTTTCTAACTAAAGATCTTATTAGAAACACCACAAGTTGACTTAAATGTAATGGGCATTAAAAATGCCATAACTATGAAATTTGGTCAATCAAAGCATCATTCTCAAAATTGACAAGTTTAAGAAGTGAACTATCGATCGTGATGGGTATTGACCTCTTGACAACACTGAAAAATCTGCAGGCATCTACATTGTATGTAAGTGCCTTACTCTGGAATGGGAACATAATGAAAATAATACAGACCAACCAGGAAGAATGTTACTCCAGGCTATCTCAATTTGACCAACAGCGGTATGTGGTGATCAAAAAATTTTTTAAATTAAATGGAAACAACTAACAACATCTATCGAAAAAGCTTATTCTTCAGGGACAGAATGCCATTCAGGAAAATAACAAAATATAAAATGGGATAGAGATCTCCTCCCAAGAGTATTAATTACTTTGGAAAAACATTTGAAAACCTCTTAGAACTGTCTTCAAACAAAGCTTAACAAGTAACTTGCATATACCTGTGTCACCAGCTTGCAATTGCATCGATTGAATACATGGTGTCACCCCTTCCAGAACATACATCCTGTTGTTATCATTAGGCCAAAATCGAAACTGAAATATCCACTCCTTGACTTTGGCATATTGAATTTTTAGAGGTAGCCCTTCTGGTTGTGATATTGGAGGGAAATAAGCCTGTCCATGAACATTATAATTAAAATAACAGAAATCCCTCATAAATAGGAAAATAAAATACCTACTCTGTTAACAATTCTGCCATGCAAACACACTAAGATTTCACTAGAACCTATAGAATTACACACATATACACATATTCACAAAGTTGCAGATAGAAGGGAGAAAGACAACATGATTCATTAAGCATAGGGCATGAGAAACATCGCATAGCCTTCACCTGAATGAAGGAGACACAAGTTACATAAACCCTTCAACACCCAACCACCAACATGTGAATTAATTTTAACCATTGTAGCTTAACTTTATTACATCATAACATAACTCTATAAGATAAAGTACTCCTAACTTAAATTTCCTAAGCTAAGCTATGGTACAAAATATGACCATTATAAAACCTCTATCCCAACAAATACATACAACAATACCATCTTCAAGTTTTTAATAGAAACAGACAGCAATATATTCAAAGTCTTTTGTGAAACCCAAGTTATTTTAATCAACACCAAAAAAGAGGCCTAGAAGGCCCCTGAAGATATCCATGCTGTAGTGAGGCTGAGGAGGAAATGAGCCACCTGTTGCTGATCTATCTATGAACCAAGAATATATCTTTTACTGCACTAGGTAGACCTGCCTACTTCGAGTTCTGTTGATGACTGGTAAATGACTGCCCTAAATTACTCAAATTTTCACTTCCTTGATTTTCTATTAATGCAAGTGAATTTAAATGAGATGAAAAGTTCTCCACACCAGTATTAGTGGCCACCTTTTCATAGGCCTCTGCAGACACAAAAACAATAGGAGTAGATGAAATATTCAGACTAACTTCAACATCAGAAATATAACAATCACTCTTTAGTGTATCACTACAACCGAAGGCAAGATCATAACTTAAAAATTGGCCCCTTCTAAAAAAACTTTCTTTGTTCTGTTCACTTATGAGTGAAGGGTAGGGCTTACTGTGAATGGAGTCATCTTTAGAAAAATATCTTGAGAATTTATTTTTGCCATCAGAAACATGCTTCAACAAGCTGCTTGACTTCAACTACACTTGTTGATCATCACATGATGGATAGAGTTGCTTATTTTGTGTCTGTAATGCATGAATTTGGATTCTCAATAATTTCACCTTTAATTGAAGAGACAATGTTCACAAAATGCACCTTTTTTAGCCCATCAGATATCATTGGTTTAAAAGGCTTAGACCTACCAAACACATCATGAGACTCCTGTTGTTTCAGTTGATGTTTTGGAGCTATTGCTGCTTCAACATTTGAATGCACAGAGTAAGGCTTAACTTCTTCACTGTATACATTATAGCTATTCATGGATATATTGTGTTGAATCATTAATTTCTGGAAGCTTACCCCTGAATCAAATCCACCTGTGCCAAAATAATCGCCCCCTTTTTCACCTAACCTTTTAAATCTCCAATCTTTTGGCTTGGGCTTCCAATGCTCTCAATATCGGCAGTTAAAGAGATAAATGTATCTTCAGCTAAGGATTTTCTCGTTTGATGTTCTAGGACATCAAATTTTCCTCCACTAACTCTTCTAGATGAACTACTTTAGTCTGAATGTCCCTTATAAGAACATTATTGTTATCAAACTTCATATCTTCTGCTGCTTTTTTTACTACTCCAGCATCCTTTGTAGAAAACTCTGTAACTAGCCCAGAAGTTTTTGTTTTTCCTTGATATACCTCACCAGAGCTTCCAAAAGATGAATAAATATCAGCAAAAATCAATTCACTCACAGATTCTGAGTGAAAAATGGTTTAGGTTGCCATATTCTTGATTATAAGACACATTACAAAATGTGATAGGCCGACAATTGCTCACTATGTTTATCTTCTTGTCTATCTTGAAACTTGTGTAGTTTATCTTGTTGTTGAAGTGAGACACCTTGTATGTGTCTCAAACAATTGATTTGTCACAATATATTCAAAATTATCCTACATTTCCTTCAATAGATGTGTGAATATTCAACAGGGAAATTTTCCTCCAATTACCATTATGGCAGAATCATATATGAACAAACAGTCATATTATGTAAATACAAAGACAATCCCAAACCTTCCTCTCAAAGAAGTAACATGGTTTTGTGGAGGATACAAGGTAGATGAGATTGGCAAGCATCCAATATTGCAAATCCATGTTTTTCTGAAAATAATGTGATGACCAAGAAGCCACAAAAATAATGTTGATGCTAGTTGGGCCCCAACAGCTTGGACTAGAGTTGTAACATCTAGAGATGAGTCATAGACACATTTAGCAAATTCAGGCATAGCTCAAGACAGTGTAAGACTAGACAGAGCTTTTTTGTTATAGAGAACACTCATGTATCTCAACTAGACATTTTGAAGTGGATTGATGAACAATGTGTAACAAAGATGGATTTGATGTTTCTCTTGTTTTAGCCATGGCCTTCAAGCTTGTTAGCACATGACAGGGAAGCTCTATCTAGATTGTCAAGAATATTCTCATGTTATGACTGCTCTTCTGCCACTAACTTTACCTCCAACATCGTTGCACAAGAAATTAATGTCCAATGTGCTAGCAGTTTATATTATTACAAAGATGAATGGTCATAGTTGAACTATTTCTGATTTGAGTGAAATTAAAACATAAACATAAAATAATATAATCATGATATATCATTTGGAGAATTTAACCTGTCATAAGTAAAATTTTCTTCCAAGATCTCATGAGTATGCTAGAATATATCTCAATCATCACCAACTTCTTTGCAAATCCCATACTGGCAAAAATGTTCGATGTGACTAAGGATAGGTATAACTTACAATTCATGGTTCTCTTCTAGAGTGTTAAATGTGATTATTAGATGAGGAAACTTATTCTAGTAGATACAGGGGCTTTGGGCCTATCATATAACTTCAATGGAGTTATGATTATAGCACAAGACTTGATACAAATCACTAAACACTAGCCATCTTGATATAGTCCTTTAAGCCTCCTAGAAAATTGTAGTAAGGTTGAAATAGAGACTCGCGCATATTCTTTTGACTATGGACATATTTTAGAAAGATTTGGTTGGACTGTACTAATTTTGCAATTTTTTTGTTCATGGTGGAATTCAACACCTATAGACATAGTAAATGGAACTTGAATTAATTAGAGCACAACCTCTATTAGGTGCAAATAGAGGTCCATCTCTAGCATATTTAGGGCATGTACTCTAGCATATCATGCGGACTTCATCAATCATATATATATATATATATATATATATATATATATATACTTATACTTTAGAGTTCAATTGGTGGCTTCAGATTCCCTTCTGGCAACATCTCCTTGTAATAACATGGGAGTATGTGAGTGCGATGGGTGCATGAAAGAAAGAAATTTCCTGCAAACCTACAACAACACTGATTGAGTGGGACAGTAGCAATATTCTATTGTGCACAAAGCATATTGGCTCTTAATGCTAATGGCGATGAGTTTTCATTCAAATTGGCCCCATTATGGAAGGAGGGACCAACTATGTATGGCTGGACTCATTGCTTTGTTAATATCTCTATGGGACCCCACCACCTTTATTTTGTGAAGGAACAGCCAGGAAGGAGACTGTTCATGATCTTGATGTGGGTGCTTCCATGCATTAACATATGTGAATTTCTCTTTAAGTCGATGTACCCATTGGATCACTGGAACAGGTGGAGTGGCCGAGGAATCCATTTGGGTTTTGCTGGGTTTTGTAGTTTCCTAACTGTAATTTCCTACTTTCAGGATGGTGAGCAAGAATTCTCTCAATGTTGATTCAGCACCTCCCCAGGCAAGTCCCAATGATTTGCATAATACCTGTAAAGTGTATAAATGGTAGATATGAATGTTTTGTTTTTATTTTACTACCTTTCATTTTCAGTGAATATGATATTTGAGGTTCAGAGCCTTATCCCAGTGTCTACTGAGTTGTTGGGGTACTCCTATTCTACTCATGAAATACTAGAATTGCATATACAGATGATTATAGGTTGTGTTTATATTTTCCTTTCTATGTGCAGAAATTTATTTATATGTGTACGAGTTATCCTTTTGCTAAGCCTGCTTGCATCGATTTTGAGTGCCAATTTTTTTGTTACAGAAAGAATCCCAAGAACTTTTGTTACCATTTGAACAGAGCTGCTAAATTTTTTGTTTGAGATGTATTGGTTATTGAGAGGTGGAAGTGAAGTTTAGTACCTAACTGTGTCTTATTCCACTTTGTGATTTTAAGTACTAATACTATAAGTAGCCATGGTATCAATAAAGCACAAAGATTTTAAATAGTTTACATGGCTTGTTAAGCTTTCCCTTGTAGGTAGCTATACTAAAGTCTAAGAGTGTTCTAGAACTTGAAAATACTCAACTATTTTTATAGAATACATAGAACAGGCAGAGATAACTGTAGATGTTTTTTTTACAAACTTTTTTGAAACTTTTTTCTCTAACGCATAGATGCAGAGCAATGCTTAGTCTGGTTCTAATCATATACGAGGTTTAACAAAACCTAACTTACTTGAATGATGAAGAATAATATTATAACTCACAGATTATCTCTTTTTTGGCACTTAAAGGGAATACATTCTATTTTTCGCCACTTGCATGGAGGGCACATTAATGAAGGATTTCACCACATTCTCTCCTTATTCCTAGCATGCAAGAGGGTACATAAATTGGAGATTTACATTATTTTTCTAAGCTTGAAAAAGTTCACCCTAGTAGAAAATATGTCTTTGGAGTCATATGTGTTATTCCTATCTTCATCCATAATTATGTGACTGGTCTTTGATACTCATTTAAGACCTTCACAAGTTGTAATAATATTACCTAGGATAAAATGTCTCTTAATAAACTCTAGTTGATCAAGAAAAATGGTTCAGGCTGCAAGTTAAGTAGCTTAGACTTGTACTAGATGTTGCAGATCTGTATACTCTTTTGACCTGTCGAAAATATTGTATTGAGGCCTCCTAAGACCTACATTTTCTTACCTGTACAGTAAGCAAATTTTCTTGTAATTTTCAGATCTTTGGAAAATACAGTTTGGTCTTGTAACTACTGTGATTTTATACTTAAATCTTGGAATAATTTGTGGACAATGGAGGATATCCATTCAAGCCTATGCCACCATCTCATCCTTGGACTGGTGGAATTAGGCTAGAAGTTCTTGAAATATTTTGAGAATAGTTTATTAATAATTGGATGGAAATTTGTTGCTTCTTGTGAGCAGACCTGAAGAGATAAGGATAAAAATCTTGAAGAGCACCTTGTAAAAGCAGTGTATTGAAGAACCATTTTAGGTAGTTCAGAAGTGTTTTAACAAAATCATGATTGAAGAACATACAGCTATTTTATGAGTCTATGTGAGCAGGCATCAAAGAATTCCTACCATTGTTTAATTTTTATCAAAAATCATTCCATGAAAATCCATGCACGACATCATATGAAAACTATGTTGCCTGCTTTCTGCGTGACAAAGAAATGATAATACCATAATAATGTTCATAACAAAACTTAGCTCACCAATAGTCTCCACAAGAGTACACTCCATCCTTAAAATGATGGAAATGGTTGGCATCCCTAACAACAATTTCTCATTCTACAATTCTTGAAATGAACTTAATGGTAGTGTGGCAATCACCACAGACATGAAGATTCTTGAAAATTCTTATTGGAATCCCACTGGGTGTGCTGATAAGACCAAAATATATCGCCATCTTTTCACTTTGATAGCTCAGAAAGTCATCTTTATATTCATCCTCCACATCATGCAAAACAAAGTTTGTGTCAGGCACATACCCTGCCTTCTTAATATGCTCAGATAGTGTTTCTAGCATTGCATAAATCTCTTCTACTTGTGGATGAGATGTATCTCCTACAATAAATGCATGTACCCTATTATTTGCTTCAGTCCAGCTGCAACCTGGAATTTTTCTTAGACTTGTACTAGATATTGCAGATCCGTACTCTTTTGACCTGTCAAAAATATTATATTGAGGCCTCCTAAGACCTACATTTGCTTACCTGTACAGTAAGCAAATTTTCCTGTAATTTTCAGATCTTTGGACAATATAGTTTGGTCTTGTAACGACTATGATTTCAGACTTGAATCTTGGAATAATTTTTGGACAATGGAGGATATCCATTCAAGCCTATACCACCATCTCATCCTTGGACTGGTGGAATTAGGTTAGAAGTTATTGAAATATTTTGAGAATAGTTTATTAGGAATTGGATGGAAATTTGTTGCTTCTTATGAGCAGACCTGAAGAGTTAAGGATAAAAATCTTGAAGAGCACCTTGTAAAAGCAGTGTATTGAAGAACTATTGTAGGTAGTTCATAAGTGTTTTAACAAAATCATGATTGGGAATATTTATTCGGCATGTTTGGAAACTTTATTAGGCTTGGATTGTTAATTTCCGAACATGTTCTATGCCATCTCAGATTAGGGCACAAAATACTGAAGCAGATAGAACAAATAAATCGATCGATGGAAGACAAGCCAACAAAGAAGAAGAATGATGGTGTTACGACGATCAACAGGATGCTTCAACCAGCAAAGTCTCCAATAGGTCATTCAGCCAAGCATGTCACACAACCCTAGAACGCTACATCAGGAAGCCCTAATTCAACTCCATGAGAAATCCCTAACACAAATGCACTAAGGGAGAAGATAATTTCCTCCACACAATGTGTGTGAAATGATCTCTAAAACTCTCCTATTTATAATCATCTGCGGGGGTGTGTGACACGTCCTTTAAGATATTTAAGTCTATATTATATTCCAGGCTGACCTAGCACATAAGTGGAATAAATTCAAAATACATGTTCTGCTCATCCGATCACGCTGATCTTTAGATCAATCTTACACCTCTCTGAAAGAGGAATCCAATGAAAATATCGAGATCAGCATCTAAGCAGCACAACCCGGAGTTTGGACCTAGTTTCCCAAATTAACACTCCCTCTCAACTAGGAAGAACTTCGTCCACTTGTGCGATCCAAACATCGTGCGTCATCCCACCGTAACTTGCTTTGCTGGCTTCTTTATTTCAGAACAAAAGTGGGTCAGTCACCAAGACATCATTCCCGACTGACAGATTCAACCCAGAAATCAGAAACCTCTATAGGACTCACAAAGAGTCTCATACCAACTTGAAGTTGGTTTACCTGACCCGAAGTCAGTTGGAGGTTCGAAACCTCACTGGGACTTAAAGGAGTCTCACACCAACCCGAAGTTGGTTTCACTGACCCGAAGTCAGCTAGAGGTCCGAAACCTCGCTAAACTTGATCCTAGATCAAGTGGTTGGACACGTTCCATCCTAGACATAGAGAGGACGACAATATTCGATGCATCCATCAATCTTACTATGGTCTCTATTCACATTTCCCACCTCATTGGCCAAATGAGAGGTACTTCCCATGAGTTCGAAATTCCATGGGTAGGATGCATATGGGGCATAGATCAAAGAGAGGTAAACCAACTCAATATAATCACGGTCCGACGGAAGCATACCAACTAGGTTCGGCAAGCCTAGCCCTATGGTTGGTTATAGCACCAAGACGTTATCCCCAAAAACCCCCTAGAACTCCCAGAGCTCATCATCCAACAGGATCCTCCAAATAGGGTCATTCCACAATTCCAAGATTCTCACGTAGTGTATATGCCATTCAAGAATCATAGCCATATACTGCCACATATCTGTCATACATCTTGTTAGGTGTCATATATTGTCATATCATGGATTATAGTGATGATATAGCATTATTTATCATATTCATCAGAAGATATTAATCTTCATGGTTATATATTTTTCCATATGCCTCTGAAGATAACACAGATATAGATTTTTCCATCTGTCATATGGTGAGGTCATCCATACTCTGTCATAACCCATAGATTTTGTTAAGGCCCTAAACACTCCAACAGCTGCCTAGAGGACTGTGGCTTCACCTCCACAAGATCCTCCTTCCTAAGTTGTTCATGATGGAAACTCTCCTGAGTTAAGGATACTGTCACAAGTTTACTGCTAATATGAATTTTGTAAACATAGGTATGACTTTTTATGTCACCGTCATAATGACAGTGACATAGAATCATAGATTACATTCTTACTTCTTTTCTATGGTTGTTGTTGCCCACAGCCTTCACTGTCATTTCCATTTTCATTTATCATCACTCACATCACCAGAGATGCAACAAAACCCATGTTGAGCATGTACAAAAGGCTAACACTTCCCATTTTTGTACTAGAACTTTGGCCTATGGTTTAAAGACAGGTGGCAGAAGGCAGATTCCTTTTTTAGGTAGACAGTTCATCACAAATATATTACATAGGACCAGTAGCTATAGAAAAGAGGTATAATAGCCGATCTCAATTTCCATTATGCAAAAGTAATATAATTCATCTTTTTCCTTTACAACCATTATCTTTATTTCTATAGTAGATTCTGGAAATATTCTGCAATGCAATTTGAGAATGAAATCATCCTTTGACTTTCAGATCGGATTCCAAAATACTTCTAAAATCTGCAACTAAGTCAAATTCAACTGCTTTTTGACTTATTTAAAAGGACTTTTCTTCAATTTTAGCTTCTGTTGAAGCACCTAAATTTCTTATCGGGGTCGTTGGAAAGTTGCGCCCTTTCTGGAACATGGCCCTGCAACGATTGCTCGACAAATTTCCGTAGAGAGAAAAGTAATGCTGAGTGAATGTGTCTTCAGCTGGATAATCAACATTGATAATTGAGAGATCATTAGAAGCCCAAAATGGTTTCTGTAATTTAAACTGTGATGAAGCCTTTACTACACAGATACAGAAGGGATAGTGATGGTTCACCACACCATTAATTCAAACAATGTAGAGATATTATAATTCAACACAATGTAAACACCGCATGAACTAATGTTGTCATGCCATTCTTGATCCTCCATAGAATTGGATTATTCACTCACTGTTGGTTTCGCACTGTTGCGCCAGAGATCAGACAAATCGATGTTGAGCATGTACTGCACATGGCAGTCATGAGGTGCCTGAAGTGGGAGCCAAAAAAAGTCAACGCAACCGTTTGTCTTGGATTACTTTCACAGGAGGGCACAAAAAACACCAATCATTCTCGCTCTATTCTTCATGAATAGAAACCATGTTTATCTTAATGAAATAAATATGCCATCACACGGTCATACCCAGTAAGCTCTCGCACCTCCTACACCACAGTGTGACACAGCGATCGAATATATCCACCAGGTAGAGACTGGAAATGACCTTGGCATCCAGCTTGTAAGACTGCAGTGCACCAACTGTAGATACAGGCACATCGAGAAGCGTCACTGACTCAAAGTCTATGAGCAACTCTCCATCTATTCTGATAAGAATGGCGAACTTCCCAGAGCTATTGCAACAAAAAAATATTCGGTTCAGAAGATGCATGTGACCATTGTAAAATTTGCTACAGGAGTCGAAGCTTGGTCGATGGTTATCTCAATGAAGGACTCACCCCGCGCATGCACGACCTCGATGGCTGCACTACATGAAGCGTCATATGAACGCCAACGCAGGTCATCAGTTTGCCATTGCCATTCCACTAGTTGACCTAAAACGGAAGAAATTCCTGTGGCTGCTAAACTGAAATTTGAGGAAGTAGCCATGACTATGGAATTTGACTTTGAAGAAGACGCCATGACTGAGACTCTCTTCAGCTTCAACTTACTAGAAATTACTCCCATTGTCTTTTAAATTATTTAGGTGAGGATATAAGGTGGGAAGTGCTGCATACCATAACCTTCTCCGCGATAGATGACCCCCACCTTTATTTTATACATATCCAGTCGTCAACCTTCCTGTTGCTTGTTGCGGCTAAAAAAAACGTGTTGAAAAGGGACTGACAGCCCTGGTTAGGGCACATGTTGTTCCTTTCAGTACACCAGCCTCTCTGGGCTGCGGTCCACATACGCTGCTCTTACATTGTGTCATATTCAACACTTTAACACTTTTAAAATTGCATGCTTAAATTTTCACGATGTCACTTGTTGTGGTATGGCCTACGGCCTACCGCATTTTTATTTTTATTTTTCTTCTGAGGCTAACGACACCCTTAATCGCCCTTAGAATAACCCATATCTCGCTACCCTAGATAAGTTGGGCGTTGTCTTCTCCTAGCTCTGATACCATGTTAATTTCTGAACATGTTCTATGCCATTTCAGATTAGGGCACAAAATACTGAAGCAGATAGAACAAATAAATCGGTCAATGGAAGACAAGCCAACAAAGAAGAAGAATGATGGCGTTATGACGATCAACAGGATGCTTCAACCAGAAAAGTCTCCAATAGGTCATTTAACCAAGCATTTCACACAGCCCTAGAACGCTACATCAAGAAGCCCTAATTCAGCTCCATGAGAAAGCCCTAACACAAAAGCACCAAGAAGAGAGAAGATAATTTCCTCCACACAATGTGTGTGAAATGATCTCCAAAACTCTCTTATTTATAATCATATGTGGGGGTGTGTGACACGTCCTTTAAGACATTTAAGTCTATATTATATTCGAAGACGACCTAGCACATAAGTGGAATAAATTCAAAATACATGTTCTGCTCATCCGATCGAGATGATATTTCGATCAGTATTACACCTCCTCGAAAGAGGAATCCAATAAAAATATTGGGATCATCATCTGAGCAGCACAACCCGAAGTTCGGACCTAGTTGCCCAAAATTAACATGGATAGACAGATCTAGCCAGATTTTATTCCTGTGAACATAATAGGGCCATGATTGAAGCATTTTATAAAGCTACTTTGAAGTGCTTGAAGACTTGTTTGAACTTGAATACATCTTGTTGGGAGAATTGTTGAAGATCTTTTTGAAGGCTTGTTGAGTTACTGGTAGACTTTTGAAATATACTAAAGCCGTTGAAGATACATTTGGAGTAATACCATTGATGTAATTATAAAGTAACTTTTGAGACATGAAGAGGGGATTTTTTACTAGTGAATGGTAAGGCAGAACTGGAGACACTTTTACAAAGCTAGATTAAAAATGATGCGATGAGGACATATTGAAGCTAAAATTAAATAAAAATTGAAAACTTATACCCTTAAATAGGATAGATGGCATCTCACCTTGAGCTTGGACATTGAGGATTTAGTTTTTTGAAAGCCCACATTGATCAAGTTGATCAAGAAAAATGGTTCAGGCTGCAAGTTAAGTAGCTTAAACTTGTACTAGAAATTGCAGATCTGTATACTCTATTGACCTGTCGAAAATATTGTATTGAGGCCTCCTCATACCTACATTTCGGACCTGTGCAGTAAGCAAATTTTCCTGTAATTTTCAGATCTTTGGACAATATAGTTTGGTCTTGTAACTACTGTGATTTCAGACTTGAATATTGGAATAATTTGTGGACAATGGAGGATATCCATTCAAGCCTATGCCACCATCTCATCCTTGGATTGGTGGAATTAGGTTAGAAGTTCTTGAAATATTTTGAGAATAGTTTATTAGGAATTGGATGGAAATTTGTTGTTTTTTGTGAGCAGAGTTGAAGAGTTAAGGATAAAAATCTTGAAGACCACCTTGTCAAAGTAGTGTATTGAAGAACCATTGTAGGTAGTTCAAGTGCGTTTTAGTCGCATTTCAGCTTTTCGATATGGAAACACGACTGATACATGGGGGGGCAACGTTTCCTGCAACATATCTACCCAGTCACTGACCAAAATTAACTTGTAGAAAAGAAAAAAATTTGCATGTATTTTGCGATGTTTTTTATTGGTCTTGAGTAAGTTTTCAAATTTGACATAACACAATCAAGAATATTGACAAATGTTACAAGTAGGTTTTTAAAGATTTTATGCCATTCAAGAGTGGTTTTTAAGCTTGATATGGTGGGTGTCATAAAGCAGTCATCGTGGCTATGAAGAAGGAAATTCTATCGGGCTTGAAATATAGTCAATAAATATATAGACTTTGATGTGTAAAACAAGAACTTTTTTATTTTTATTTTGGGTAAACTAATATATACTACTTTTTTTGGTTTTATTGTAGGCAAACTAATGTATACTATATAGTAGAAACTAAACTAAGGTTGGCTATCACTCCATATGCCCTAGGAATCATTTAGGCCCACCTGGCATGAGCCTTATGAACCCACGAGGATGTAGAAACAAACATAAAAATAAATGAGTTACATAGAATTTGCATTATGTTGTGTCGATTGTTTGGCACAGGTGCATATTAGTAACTATAAAAGACATCATAAATGATAAACTAAAATAAATAGAAACTGCAGAAATGAAATAGGTTACCAAACAAAAACCTACAAATGCACAATGGACAAGTGTTTTCAATAATTCGAAGAATGCAAATAATGAAGAATAATTCTTATAGTTTTCCTTCTGGAGATAATGGAAAAGCTGAGAAACCAAAATATCTGCAACAAAATATCAACATATGGCTGAGTTCCTCCTTACCTTGTTTTAATGCATTTTGGGCTGTGGCTGAGTTTTTGGCACACTGCTGGTGATAGATGATCATTTCTGCAGGATAGGAGTTTTTGGGGCTAGGTTCAATTGTTGGTGCTTTGCTATAACAAGAATAATAAAAGTGTTCTGGGTGATAACCTTATTCTCCTTGTGCTTTACTTTGCAAAATTCCCTTGATCCTCGTGATTTAAGGCGCCTCTTGTTGTTACAACCCATGTTATGGGCATTCTCTTATTGTTGTTCTCAAGTTGTTCCTACTGACTTTGGGAAACAACTCTTGAAGGATAAATTCATACTGATTTGAAATCTCTTTTTGAAGGAGTCTCAATTCTAGTTTGATTTCCCTTTTCAACATCTTTGAATTCCTCTGTTATGAAAAACAATACACCATTTCCCAGGTCCATGTAATGGAAAAATGCTTGGAAGTTTATGTTCCAATAGTTGTAGCACATGACGGAGTACATACAACTATTTTCTCAGTCTGCGTGAGCAAGCATCAAAGAATTCCTATCATTGTTTAATTTTTATCAAAAATCATTCCATGAAAATCCATGCATGGCATCATATGAAAACTGTGTTGCATGTTTTCTGCATGACATAGAAATGATAATACCATAATAATTTTCATAACAAATCTTAGCCCACCAATAGTCTCCACAAGAGCACACTCCATCCTTAAAATTATGGAAATGGTTGCCATCCCTAACAAAAATTTCTTGTTCTACAATTCTTGAAATGAACTTAATGGTAGTGTGGCAGTTACCAGAGACACAAAGATTCTTAACAATTCTGATTGGAATCCCACTGGGTGTGCTGATAAGACCAAAAGCTATCGCCAGCTTTTCACTGTGATAGCTCGGGAAGTCATCTTTATATTCATCCTCCACATCATGCAAAACAAAGTTTTTGTCGGGCACATACCCTTCCTTCTTAATCTGCTCAGATGGTGTTTCCATCATTGCATAAATCTCTTCTAATTGTGGATGAGATCTATCTCCTACAATAAATGCATGTACCCTATTATTTGCTTTAGTCCAGCTGCAACCTGGAATTTTTCTGAGACTTGTACTTGATATTTCAAATCCGTATAATCTTTTGACCTGTCGAAAATATTGTATTGAGGCCTCCTAAGATCTACATTTTCTTACCTATACAGTAAGCAAATTTTCCAGTAATTTTCAGATCTTGTAACTACTGTGATTTCAAACTTGAATCTTGGAATAATTTATGGACAATGGAGGATATCCATTCAAGCCTATGCCACCATCTTATCCTTGGACTGGTGGAATTAGGTTAGAAGTTCTTGAAATATTTTGAGAATAGTTTATTAGGAATTGGATGGAACTTTGTTGCTTCTTGTGAGCAGACCTGAAGAGTAAGGATAAAAATCTTGAAGAGCACCTTGTAAAAGCAGTGTATTGAAGAACCATTGTAGGTAGTTCAAAAGTGTTTTAACAAAATTATGATTGGGGATATTTATTCGGCATGTTTGGAAACTTTATTAGGCTTGAATAGACAAATCTTTCCAGATTTTATTCTTGTGAACAGAATAGGGTCATGGTTGAAGCATTTTATAAAGCTACTTTGTAGTGCTTGAAGACTTGTTTGAACTTGAATTCATCTTGGTGGGAGAATTGTTGAAGATCTTATTGAAGACTTGTTGAGTTACTAGTAGACTTTTGAAATATACTAAAGCCGTTGAAGATACATTTGGAGTAATACCATTGATGTAATTCTAAAGTAACTTTTGAGACATGAAGAGGGGATTTTTTACTAGTGAATGATAAGGCAGAACTGGAGACACTTTTACAAAGCTAGATTAAAAATGATGCGATGAGGACATATTGAAGCTAAAATTAAAAAAATTGAAAACTTTTACCCTTAAACAGGATAGATGGCATCTCACCTTGAGCTTGGACATTGGGGATTTATTTTTTTGAAAGCCCACATTGATCAAGAAAAATGGTTCAGGCTGCAAGTTAAGTAGCTTAGACTTGTACTAGATATTGAAGACCCGTATACTCTATTGTCCTGTCGAAAATATTTTATTGAGGCCTCCTAAGACCTGCATTTTGGACCAAGCAAATTTTCTTGTAATTGATCTTTGGACACAATATAGTTTGGTCTTGTAACTACTGTGATTTCAGACTTGAATCTTGGAATAATTTGTGGACAATGGAGGATATCCATTCAAGCCTATGCCACCATCTCATCCTTCGACTGGTGGAATTAGGTTAGAAATTCTTGAAATATTTTGAGAATATTTTATTAGGAATTGCATGGAAATTTGTTGCTTCTTGTAAGCAGACCTAAAGAGTTGAGGATAAAAATCTTGAAGAGCACCTTGTAAAAGCAGTGCATTGAAGAACCATTGTAGGTAGTTCAGAAGTGTTTTAAAAAAATCATGATTGGGAATATTTTTTCGGCATGTTTGGAAACTTTATTAGGCTTGTATAGACAGATCTTGCCAGTGTTTATTTTTGTGAACAAAATAGAGCCATCATTGAAGCATTTTATAAAGCTACTTTGAAGTGCTTGAAGACTTGTTTGAACATGAATACGTCTTGTTGGGAGAATTGTTGAAGATCTTATTGAAGACTTGTTGAGTTACTAGTAGACTTTTGAAATATACTAAATCGGTTGAAGATACATTTGGAGTAATACCATTGATGTAAATATAAAGTAACTTTTGAGACATGAAGAAGGGATTTTTTACTAGTGAATGATAAGGCAGAACTGGAGACATTTTACAAAACTAGATTAAAAAAGATGCGATGAGGACATATTGAAGCTAAACTTAAATAAAAATTGAAAAATTTTACCCTTAAACAGGATATATGGCATCTCACCTTGAGCTTGGACATTGAGGATTTATTTTTTTGAAAGCCCCCATTGGAGGTATGGTAGGGGACATTGGACCAACAACAGCCCATGGAGTAGTGTGAGGTTCACCAATAGAGATAGGTTTATTCTGCTGTTTGCCGATATCAACAGCCAGATAGTACAGACGATGGTGGAGGGCACGGTGAGATAGGTTACACATTGGGTTCAATGAGCTTCGAGCAATTAAGTAAAAGCGATGCATGAAAAAAAATCGTAGAACCAACAGCATTAAAAAAAAAAAAAATCATAAAACCAACAGCATCAATAACAAAAATCCAAGAACCAACAGCATCGTACAACAAAGGGAAAAAATTCATAGCCAGTCGATCCTTACCCCAAAAAAAAATTTAAGAATCAACAACATCTTAGAACAAATTTTGGAATACAAATGCAACAAATAGAAAAATATTATCTTATAAATCCAACTAACCTGTGATTCCAAGTATGCAAACTTCAATTATGAATTTGCTGCTGCCCGCCTCTTCCTCTTCAAAAGCCTCCAAGTTCTTTCTGATGCGTTTTTATCCCTGGAAAATTTTGCCAGCCCTAAAATATTTAACCACATTATCTATTTCTCAAAAAATATATCCAAACCCTCCCGCCAACAGCAAAAATTTGGCGCCAAAGAACGAGAACATCCAGTTTTTATCCAGTTTCATCTAAACTTTAGAACCATCGGCAAAAATTGGACATCAAAGACATTCTCTTCTTGAACCAGTCCGTGGTAAGAACAACAAGTTTTCCGTCTCAGTCTGCCCCTTTTAGTCCGGTGACAAGTTACTTTCATACCGATACACACACAGTGGTTTGATATTTTTTTAATTAAATCGACCCATGCGACTTTGATAGACTTAGTTTGATATATTTTTAATTAAATTTTGATTAAATCGACCCATGCGCTCCACTTGACTTTGATAAACTTCTGTAGTGCCATGCGCACAAACATTTTATAAATCTAATTAAAATATTAATATTAATATTTATTATTTTAGTTATTAATTAAATACAAAACCGTAATATATTTACAAGTTAATTTCATATAATATAATTAAAATGAATAAAATATAAATATTGATAATTATTTTTTTAATAAATTCAATAAAATATAAATATTGATATTTACTATTTTAATAAATTAATTAAGGTTTATATCTAAAGTAAAAATGTTCCATACATTCTCCAATGGGATTTAGGTTGGAGTTAGGTTTGAGCAATACGTGGAAGGTGCCTCTCATGAGTAAATACAAGTGGAGTGAGGATGAGGGAGTGTCATGCTCTCGAGTTAGTGTCGCAACGACCGAGTGGCGGGGGGCGTGCCTTGCCCCGATGGGTTCCCAACTCGAGTATGTGTGACGACGATGTGCAATGGGTGCGCCATATTGGAAAACGCTCGCCTTGGGCGTGTAGTGTAGCAGCGGGCAGAATCATGCGTTTTGGCAGACGCGACGAGTGGCAACGTCGGACGGGTGTGTGCCAGCCCATAGCGGGCGGACGAGTCAAAGGTGTCAGGAAAAGTCGTCTTGGTGAGCACATTCAGTGATAGGGGAGTGCAGTGTAGCGGTTGGATGAGCTGGGTACGAGAGGGCACCAGTGACCGATCAATTGACCCAAGCGACCGACCGGCATAGAAAGTCTTGTGCGATGGAGAGTGCAAGCATTGGAAGTTTATATGGAGAGGCTAAGACATAATTATGGCTGGGCCGATGTGTTATCACTATTTGAGGGGCCGACACTTCATAATTGTGTGCAGGTTGACGTGATGGTGGGCAGGTTGACTCATGCAAAGTCTTGACCTGGGGTTGCTACACGGAGTTGCGGCGAAGGATTAAAGAGAAGGGTTGAGGGAGCATTAACGGAAAACAAACAAGACTTGTGCATAAAGTTTCTAGCAAAGTCGGGTTGCAGTTCGTGCAGACCATGTACCCACACTGCCGCACCACGAGAAGAAACTGTGTGCAAGAATAGGCGCGGGGCGAGTCGGTGATTTTGCAAGGCGCATTCACAACATTTGGGTGTTTTCCAAGGTGCGTTCTAAACAGTGGGCGGAGCCCGGTGATTCAGGGTGCGCGTTCAAAAAAGGCGTTTAGAAGTGTGGAGGAGGTCAGGGAGTGGGCAAAGTTGTGCAGCAAGTGACCTAGTTGACCTGAGTTGCACGACAATGGGTCGACTTGGGCAAACACATGCAAAGAGTGACCCTGGTGACTTGGGTTGCACGCATTTTGGTAGGACTTCATAAAATTGTATTTTGAAGGTAAATTTGGGGTTTCCATTGAACTTTGCTATTATTGAGAGGTGTTGGTCCTCGCAGTGGCCTCCAGGGAGGAAGTGTAAACGTCGCAGGAAGGTTTACATGATAGGGAGTGGCTAATTGTGTGTACTGCTTGTTGTGCACATTTGTTGGTGCGGTGTGTTCAATCGGTCCCTGCTGCTCATTTTCTTCACCATTGACTACGTCTAGGTCGAGGATAAGAGGTTGAAGGGAATTAGTGAGCTCACCCGTTTGCTTTTCTTGGTTTTCGGTGAGCCCGTTTTTTTGTGCTAAGAGAGGAAGCTGGAATCTCCAGTCTAGGAAACCTCGAGGGTGGTGGTGGAAAACTATAGTTTCTTTTCCCAATTTTGTGCCCTTCAGCGTGGGTGCGACGATGTTTGGTTTATTGGTGTGTGGTCTCTGTGCGGAGAATTTGGAGGTTGGTCGCTACCCTGCGGGAAGTTACCCTCATACATTAGCTACGTTACCATCGTTTATTGTTCAATTTCCTGTGTTGGTTTAATGGTGGGTGGTGGTATTTGGTTTTCCTGGTGGTGGCAGTCTTTATAATGTTTCTTGGAGAACTATCATCTAGTACTTATCAACAACCTAATGGAAAGAGTGGACACAACTGAGAGAATTTTAACACTTGAGATGGATTCAAAGAATCTTGTAGTGAAATGTAACACTTCGATATCAAAATTGCAATTTTCCATTTATAATGTGGCACAATTAAAAATTACTGACATAAATGACTAATTCATATACTTGTTGTACTTGTCATGTTTTTATTCTTGGACTATAATAGTCATTTACATTAACCATTATTAATTTTGTCACTTATTATCTAGTCATTTATTTTAATCATAGACTAAATTAGTCATTTAAGTTAGTCGATTTTAGTTTAGTCATTTATTATCTAGTCATATATTTTATCCCTGGACTAAATTAGTCATTTAAGTTAGTCGCTTTTAGTTTAGTCACTTATTATCTAGTCGTATATTTTATTCCTAAACTAAATTAGTCATTTAAGTTAGTCATTTTTAGTTCGGTCACTTAAAATTGCTCAAATTTAGTAGTAATTCACTTGAAATAATAGCGGTGACTAACTTTTTTAGTCACCTGGTCATTAATTTCATCATTTTTTACTAGTGCACCAGAGTTTAAAGGAAGAGTACCGGATCGAAAATCCCGAAGATCACACAGGAGGTCTAGCGCGCAGAAAATGATGTAATCAGGGTTTCAAATCAGCAGAACGTTTCTTTCTGAGCACGGACACAGTACACATTATGGTTTCAGTAAACATTGTGTCCAAGAGAAGTTCCCCCCCCCCCTACAGCAGTCCTAGGCTATCAGAAGCATTTGTTGCACAGTATGGCAGATCTTATCGTCTTGATTCTACGTTTCTGTTCAATTCACCAGAAGTACTACAGAGTACTGCAGCCAAGTACATCAGAGAAATACCAGAGTGAATGGAAGCCTGAGAAGACCACTCTTTCACCCAAGAGAGTTCCAGAGATCAATACATAGAATTTATGCAGAGTAGGCTTCGGCCTTTCTTCCTCTTCTGAGTTTGTAATGTTGCATTTAGTTTTTCACCTACCTTCTCGGCTCCACTGGAGCTATAAATTCATGAAGAAACTCATTGTAAAGGTGGTTGATGAGTTATCAGAGAATTGCAAGTAGTTTCTTTTGAGACACATTCTCTGTGTAAAGTTGTAAGATAGGCTGATGAATATGATTTCAGACTGAGTATTCGGCTATTGGCAATGTTGTACATGACTGGTATTGCTATTTAATATGACAAGCACATTTCATTGGATCCTGATCTAAAACAGCGATGATGTTTTCCTATCTCTGTGTTTTAATTCATTTCATTTCGTTTCTACTGGCTTGCATCAGAATATTGGCACAGGATTTAACCTTGTTAGGTACCCTATGTTGCTGCTCTCCTTGCCATTGATGTTTCTCTTCTGAATGTGTTATCTAAGAATCGATTTCAGTTAATTTAACTAGTGTAGTGGATGTTATTGCCTGCTCCCTGATGTATGAATTAAATGAATCTGCTCTTAGATATTTCTTGTTAAAGATTTAGCTGGAAGATTTGGGAACACTGGGGATTAGAGTTAGCCCTATCCACTAGGATCCTTGTGCGACCAGCCGGTCTTTAACTTTGTGCCCTGAATCTATGTTATCTCTTCCACTCCTACCATTCCATATCATGCTATCATCTTTAAGATCCAACGTTTTAGATGACTAGCCCAATTGAAAGCTTGCCTATTGATTAGCAAGCAAATCCTTTCTTGACTCCATTTCCCAATGGTTTTGAATGCTTCCTGGAATACTTCACCTCTACCTTGTCCCTCTTTGATCATCCTTGTCTTACATTGAACCCTTCTTTCCTGATAACCAACAACCAAACAAACAAACCCTGAGCCTTATAACTAGCCTAACATCTTAAACTTTGAGCTTCAAAGACATATACTTAGACATACCATAGAGAGATCCCTCTCTGGACCCAGGAGGGCTAGATCCTGAGGTCTGAAAGTGGTTTGATGTTGTCTCATCTTTTGGTCTTGCCAATCTGGCCAAAACATGGGAACCCCAACACCTTGGAAGCTTCTTCAATCTCTTTTGCATATAATGATGATCCTCCTTCAATGTTTTCATAGTATGAATCCTTCTCCAACTCAAGTTTTTCTTGTGCCCCTTTTTCAAGTCTCTCAATGATTTCCCGAGGTGTTTGTTTATGTATTCAAGGAGGCCCTTCTTATAGGATCTCTACTTCAACATTCTCATATGATTTTTCTATTGTTTTCCTTCTTGGCTTCCTTGGAATGGATATGAAATATTTTTACTTTTCAGTGGTTGTTCTTGGATACAAGGGTGATTGCATAAGATTCTTGGAAAGATGCAATATCCCAAGTGTTTCTTCATTTTTGGTTAACTGTTCTTCCCTTTGGATTTCTGTAATGTGGTGTTTTTTTAAGAAACTATCCCAAGTTTCTCCCCTATTTCTCAACTGATGCTCAATCAACATATTAATTAGCCTCTGATGGTAGTAACTAGCTTCCCTGTTCTCTTTTTTTCCTTTTAGTCCTTCGATCATATTTATCAAAGGAAATAGGGAAGGTTTACTATGCAATCTCCTTTTATGTGTTGAAGCAACTTAATGTGATATAAGTGTACAACGCTATATCTACCATCACATGTAAAGTATTTTTGAACAATAAGGGTCAATTTTTCCCAAGGTTCTCTGACCCAATCTCTAGGAATTACCTTAGTCTTGTCAAATGTTCCCTTTCTCTATTTTTCTAAAAATAAATTCCATCCTTTCTCTCTAAATTGCTGCCCCTTCTAGTATTCTTCTCCTATAAATAGCAAATTTGTGGCTTGGGCTATGTATTCTGGAGTGATAGAAACAACAATATCTCTTATTCTGGTCTTTTCATTGTTAAAATTAGATACAAACTCCTTTGAAACTTTTTCATTGTGTCCATTAAAATTCCTTAGAAATTCTAATAGCCCTATTTGGTAGAGTTTTTCTATTATTTCTTTGTACCAATTTTCCAACTAAAATCCATTTGGTTCATTTCTACCCCCCATATTGGAATCTGGGTGTCTTTGTTCCTTTTGGTTTCGGTACCAATGTAAATAACCCTCCACTATGAATAATCTCATGAAATAAAATAATAACTTTGTGTTTCTTTTAAAAAAATTGCAAGTTTTAATACAACAGAGAAATCATATCTATAGCCAGAGGAGAAATATTTTTCTTGGTATATGTATTAAAAAACAAGATTTTCTTCCAAAAATCACAAGAGTGTGACTTACCAAGGCTTGATCTGGACTTTTAGACACTTCCTATGATGGGAGAAAAGGAGAATACTTCTGAGATTTAACCTCTGTTTCAAATGATTGTGGAGAGAGAAGGATTTAAAACTTTAAAACACTCTTTCTGAAAAATGCCTATGTCAAAATGCCTCTAAGAACAATCTTCTTATCATTGCTGCTTCTGAAAACAAGTTCACTTTTGAATTATGGACACCTACAGGTTTTATTTTTGTCCTCAAAATTTAAAATCAACAACATAAAAACATGAATTCTGGAAATGGACAAAAGTAAATTCATTTACCCCTCTATGTCTCCTCAGAAATCAAAATGAAAAAAAATAAATTATTACTCCTCTCTGTCTCTTTAGAAATCAAAATGAAATGAAATAAATAAATAAAATTACTACCCCTCTCTGATTGGAAATCGAATTTCTGGAGAAATTACTACCCACTCCGTCTTCTTAGAAACTGAAATTGTATTTATGGGAATGAAAAAAAAAATCATTATCTCAGAAATCGAAATTCCGTTATCTTAGAAATCGAAATACAGATCTAGAGAAACTGAAAAATGTTCTAAACCAACCACTCATGAATTCATTTGTTTGGAAATCAATTTCTGGAAAAACCATTCTACAAGTCTTTGCAATTTCGACATTTCTTTTTAATAGCACCACCATTCACTGCATATTTAAAAGAAAATGAAATTTGGAAGGGAAACAACCATCATTCATTGATAAAAATGGTCACCATGCATTTCACACACCTGTAGCTCAACTATAATCTTGTGGTGCCACTGAACAGTTGAGAACTCAGACTTGTCACCATGTTTTCCAGTGTAACTGGAGTTTATCAAATGCGATGGTGAACTGGAGGTAGACACCTACACTAACAACCATTTACAAATCTGAGACTCTGGTTCACTTAAAAACGTTTTAAACAGATCTCATTCAACTATGAAATTCTTGGGATTTTGAGCGGAGATTTCCATGTTTCATTTGGCGGGGTTATCATTAATATAACTCAACGTTTTTCCTCCTCCTTAGCTGAAATATATACACATTCCCTATCCTCTGTTTTCCATTTTTAGAGGCTTGTGTTCCCTACCTGAACCGTGACGCAATTATCTGTCAAATTATCTACATGAAGGCATTGACCGGTTGCCTCTCTGTGTGGTTGAATTCCTCCTTTCTTCCAATGTGAAGGTGCTGCTTCAACCTCAAAAAACATCCTTTGTGTTTTGTTGCATTTTTCTGCTAGAAAATTTGCTTCTCACTCTCCGCGTTGTGTAGTATGTGAACGTTTGACCGGCGATGTGTTTGAATGCCTTCCACTATGGCACTGAACAACTGTCCATCCTTTGTCATTTTATTATGACCTCTTCTTTGCATAATGCACATGTCCAAATCAGTTTCAAAAGTTATGAAATGCGGTCCAATGTTTGTGCCATAATTGGGTTTTTTCAAAGGTTTTTTTATGTTCCTTCTATTCATTCATATAAACCACCATGGGTTATATATATGCCCTTCTTCCACTTTTGACAAATTTATATATATGCCCTTATTGCACTTTTGATATTTCATTTATGCATATAGTTCACTTATTGCATATTCAATTCCTCATTCTTTTTATGAATGTAATGTCCTTCTCTTAGTCCTTTTTTCATCACATTTTTTCCTTTAGTCATTATTTTATTTCTTCTCCTTGATGCATATTCCCTTTTAAAATTGTTCTTTTAAATGCTCTTGAATGATTTTATCTTCACGCTCTTCCATTGCATATCCATTTAATGAATTTTCAAGTCCTTTTGGTCATAATTTGTGCATACCCTTTGTCCTTTTAGGGTTGATGCATGATGCATTTGTTACTCTTTCCAGGTGAATTTTTTGAAATGACCATTTAAGGTCATTTAAAAAAAAAAAAAAAGAGTAAAAGAATATCATTGTAGTTCAAACAAATATGTTATTGCATCATTCACTAACCCATGTTTGTTTGTGTTGTAAGTAAAGAGACACGACTTGAATATGGTCATAGGGTGTATGTTTTTTATGAAAGAGCGATATAAGGTTTTTTTTATGATAGAAAGGATATACATGGAATGAAGGGTTTTTATGGAAAAAAAATGTATATAGAATGAAGGGTTTTCTCTCTTATACATTTAGGTTTAGATAGTATTCTAAATTAAGATTTCTTTCAAAATCAAATGGTATTAAAAATTTGTAACTTACAATACTTTCCTTGTTTGAGTAGCTCTCTTTTAGTTGGTGTAGTCTTGAATAGTAAGTTTTGTACAAGTCCATTTTTGAATAATGAACTTGAATGAATACAAGTCCCCTCTGATACTGAATTTGAACTTGATTGAGTACAGGTCCCTTCTGATACTGAATTTGAACTTGATTGGGTATAGGTCCCTTCTGATGCTAAATTTGTATATGAGTTCATTCTGACAACAATTTCTATGTTGATCCTCAAGTCCTTTTGTATGTTTTTCATGTGATGTTTCTCTTATTTAGGTCCCTCTGACAAATTTGATGTTTTAATTTTCAGGTCCCTCTGACAAGCTTGATGTTGAATTTTCAGTTCCCTCTAAAGTTAAATTTGCAATTTCCACATGCCCTTCATATTCTTAGTTGCTTCCATATGAACAAAGTTGTTCTATCATGTTGAGTTGCTCAAATTAAAAAAAAAAATGATCTTGTTTTATTCTGACTTCCCCCCTTGCTTATTTGGAGACTTTTCCTCAATTCTAGAAATTGGAGGATTGAATGTCAACCTAGTAAAAAAAAAAGACTTAGTTTTCCAATATGAATTATGGTTTGCCTTGTGCTAGAAATCTGGATTTTCACAACCAATTTTTTTATATTTTTTTTTATATTTTTCTCTCTTATATATATATATATATATATATATATATATAATATATATATATATATATATATATATATATATATATATATATATATATATTATTCATTTTTTATTCTGCAAGTAAGGAAGGCATATGACTATGCTTTTCCAAAACTTGCATGTCTTCTTCTGCTGAAATTTTGTTCAGAAAATCATCCTTATTCAGTGGTTTATTGTACACTTTTATTCTATGCCCATTGACTAAGAATCATGTTGCAACATTGTCTATTGTTTTAACTCTCACTAATCCATTATCAAAGATTTCTTCTATTTCATATGGGCCTAGCCAATGAGTGGTAAATTTTGCTTTGAAATCTTTGTATTTTGAATCAAATAGAAGCACCTAGTCCCCTATGTGAAAAACTTCTTCTTTATAAATTTTTCATGCCATTTCATTCTTCTTTGCTACACTAGTGATGTATTCTACAACTTCCTTTATAAACTCATCTAGTTCATTTAGCTGCAAAATTCTTTGTTGATGTGCTTCTGACAGGTCCAATCCCAGTTTGGCTGCAAGTCTATATGTATGGATCTCAAACCCTATTAGTAGCAGAACTTGCTTACCATAGAAAAGCGGATAGGACCTAAATCCAGTGATATTCTTCCATGTTATTTTATAAGCCCATAATGCTTCATTCAACTTCTCTGACCAATCCTTTATGTGCATCTTTACTGTCTTTGTCATGATGTTTTCTAAGACTTTGTTTGTTGATTCCACTTGCCCATTTGCCTATGGATGATAGGGAGTTGATTTCCCGTGTTTTATTTTGAATCTCTGTTAGAACTTTGACAAGCTTGGAAGTGAACTGTGCTCCTTGATATGTGACAATCTGCCTTGGAACTCCAAAACTTACAAATATCTGTTCAAAAATAAAATATATCACTGCATTTTCTGTTTCTTTTGACATTTATTTTGCTTTTGCCCACTTTGTTACATAGTCAATACATACTAAGATGTACTTATTACCATTAGAGGGTGGATTAATAGGACCCACAAAGTCAAGATCCCACTGTTCAAATGGCTCTATCAATACTTGTGGTTTCAATGGCATTTCATCATAAACTACAAATTTCCCTATTCTTTGGCAGCGGTCACACCTTTTAACATAAGTATTTGAGTCCTTGAATATGGATGGTCAATGATAGCCCAGATTCAAGATCTTGTATGTTGTTCTTTTGTTTGCAAAACAACCACCAAATGGTTCACCATGACATGCTTTTAGTATATCTACAATGTCATCCTCTCTTACACATTTTCTAATTAAAAGAACAGGTCTAGTATAGAAGAGTCTCCATTAACCCAACTATATCTAGCACTATCTCTAATTATTTTCTTTTGTTTGTTTGTTTGTAAAATGAGAAGGTAACTTTTCAGATGATAAATAAATAGCAAGATTAGAAAACCATGGAGTTTTGACTGTTATAGAAAATAAATCTTTGTCTGGAAAGTTATAAAAAACTGGAACAATCTCACCAGAAAGATGAAACCTTGACATGAAATCTGCCACCTGATTTTCTTTTCCTAGTTGATCTATTACAGTAATATTGAATTTTGCATTAATAACAACCATCTAGTAGTCCTGCCATTGGTAATGGGTTTATTCATTAAATATTTAATGGATGAATTATTAGTATGAATGAACACATCATATCCTGTTATATAATGTTTGAATTTATTTACTGCATGTACTACAACATGCATTTATTTTTCAGTAACAGTGTAATTCAACTCAGTCGGTGTTAATTTTTTACTAATGAAATAGATGGCATAGTGTAGTTGGTTCTCTTTTTTGCCTAATGATGCTCCTACTGCAATATCTGATGCGTCCGTGGATATGTGAAATGGAAATGACCAATTTGGTCCTCTAAGAATTGGTGTTGTTGAAAATTTTTGTTTTAGTTTCTCAAATGCATTTTGGCAATCCGTATTCCATTGAAACTCTATGTCCTTTGTAAGCATTTTAAACAAGGGCAAGGCCATTTTACTGAAATTTTCAATGAATCTTCGATAATACCCCGCATAACCTAGAAAACTTCTTACTTATTTTTGAGTTTTTGGTGGTAATAAGTTTACAATGATGTGTATTTTTACTAGATCCACCTTTATTCCAGAAGATGAAATATGGTGTCCCAACACTATCCCTTTAGTTAACATCATAAATAATTTCTAAGAGATAGATTATTGCCAATGCATATTTGTAAAACTTTTTCCAAATTGTTTAAACAATCATCAAATGTATTTCCATAAACAATGAAATCATCCATGTAAACTTCTAGACATTCATGTATAAGATCAACAAATATGGTGAGGAAAACTCTTTGAAAAGTAGCTAGTGCATTACATAATCCAAAAGGTAACACATTATAAGCATATGTTCCCCAAGGACAAGTAAATGTAGTTTTATCCTGATCCTCTAATACTATCTTAATTTGATTATAACTGCTAAATCCATCAAGAAAAGAAAAGTATTTTTTCCCTGCTAATGAATCTAGGACTTGATCAATGAATGGTAGTGAGAAATGATCCTTAAGTGTTTCTTTGTTTAATTATCTATAGTCTACACAGATTCTCCATTTTCCGTTTTTCTTGGGAACCACAACTAAGGGAGAAATCCATTGACTGTTTGAGATAGGGTAGATAAATCTTACCTATAATAGTTTCTGCAACTCTTCTTTTACTATCCCTTTCATCATTGGATTCATTCTTCGTTTTGGTTGTCTTACATGTTTGATATTTTCATCTGTGTAAATGTGGTGCATGCATGTTTTTGGATTAATTCCCTGCATATCTTTATAATCCCAAGCAAAATATTTTGAGTATTTCTTTAGTAGTGCAATTACTTGTTCTTCATGTGATGATTGTAATTTGTTACCAATATTAAGATTCCTTCCGGGGCAAATTTGAATTACTTTACTCTGAGAATTTGTAATTGATTTAACAGGAAAAATATCTTCGAATGATGTTTGCAATGAACTAATAATGCAATTTTCCTGAAAACATTGTGCTAAGACTTGGCTTGCAACATTGTCTTTCAATTCTCTTAATTGCTTTGATATATTTGGTTTAGAAATAAATAATTCCATTAGATCCTCATGATTTTCTTCCCTAAAATAAAAAGCTTGATTGATATTTAAAATTGGTTGAATTTCTTCCTTTTTTTTATTAGGCCATGATAATAAAGAAGGAGATTGAGCAGGAGGATAGAGTGTTATGTGATTTATTTCATTTCCGTGCGATATGATCATACTTCCTTATCTACATCCAATAAAGGCATCAGTTGTGGCTAACCATGGTCTGCCAAGAATTAAGGTATGGCCTCCTAAGTTTAATTTTGGTTGTAAGATTAAAAAGTCTATGAGATATTCCCAAGAATCCATAGAAACTATGATATATTCAAGTATTCCATTTGACACTACTTTAGATCTATTTGCTAGTTCCAAAATTGTAGTTGTGGGTCAGATATTTGGCAAGTTTAAACATTTCATGGTTTATGTTGTCATGACATTGATAGCAGCTCCTAAGTCAATTAGAGTTTTAGAAACTGAAAAATTATGATTGAAATTGTTACCATAGGTATCCCAGGATCAACATATTTCTCAATTGTACTGCCTATTGACATAAGGCTAGCTAATCTTCCAATTACATGGATTGTTGGTGGGTCTTTCTTTCTTTTTCCGGTTTTATTTATGCATAATTCCCTAACTTCTTTTGTGATTGAGATATCTTTTTTCTTGTAATAAAGGAATTTTTACATAATTATTCTTTAGTTCATCTAAGACATCAAATTTAGGAAGAGTAATAAAATATTTTTGCTCAACAAAACTTTCAGGAAAAGGAAGTGTTTGAGTCATTATTGCCTTACCTTTTTGAATTTGATCCTCATTTATTGCATGTTTGTTTTTGGGTTTTTCATGACTCCCTTTTTCTTCTACTTGTTCTTCTATGATGACAGGGTAGTCTTTATGCATCACCTTCCCAGACCTTAAATGAACATCCTGAACATGAAGAATTGAATATGTCGGAAATGAAGTTCCTTCTTCTGCATTATAAATTGATTTGTTACTCAAATTTGCCACTAGTTGGGATGGTAATTGAGTTGGTCTAGGTGGTGGTTGGTTAGATGGCAGTTAAAGCTGTTGTGGTTGGGTTAGTTGTGGTGTAGGTAATGATGATGGGTTTGGTTGTTGCGGTTTTTGAAATGGTTGATACATAAAGGATTGTGGATGAAATGATTGATATGGTTGTTGAGGATAGGATTGAAATGATTGAGGATAGTATTGTTGAGGAGGTTAGGCTCCATAGGCATACCCTCTCCAACCTTGAGAAAGTGGATTTTGAGTTTTTTGAGGAGGCCAAGCCTCCCAAGGCATAGGAGCATTCCATAGGTTTGGAATAGGATATTGATGGCCTTGAGAAAATTGTGGAGAAAAATGTTGAGTAGGATTTTGAGGCATACTTTCAAATCAAGGTTGCCAAGATCTTCTTGGTGCAACATAATAGAGAGATTCCATCCCTTGACTTTCCTCTATTTTATTTTCCCGCAATTCCTTTAACTTTAGACAATTATCAGTTGTGTGATATTCAGTTCAAAGTCCACAAACATGAATATTGTCTAAAGGGAATTCTCATAAAGGATTCTTCTTCCTACATTTGGGACAAAAGATTGATAATATTGATCTTGTTCTTCTTGTTTCTTTCGTGTTTTAAATACATCAAATTGTGTCCCTAAGGTGCTTAAGATATCAGTTTTTAAGTCTTCAAATAAGTTTCCTAGCTCAACTCTTGTAATGCTTCCTGTTGCTGACTTAGTAACTTTGGAATTTGCATCTCTCTTCTCAGGTTTTGACCTTCCTCTTGAATATTTTTGACACAATTCAACAATCTCATCAAATGGTAGATATGAAATATCCCCTTTACCTATAACATTAAGGATATCAAGATATTCATCTCGGATTCCTTTTAAGAAAATTGTTCGAATAATATATGGACTTAAAGAATGATGTTTAGATTTTTGTAAGTTATAGAGAAATATTTCCAAGTATTCCTCTAAACTTTTATCTTCATGTTGAGTCATTTTAAAAATGTCATATTTTGAGTCCCTAGGCCTACAATATGCTTGATATTTCTTGAGAGATTTTTTTCTCATGTCTTCCCAACTCATAATAATGTCTTCACCTAATCCCATAAACCATTTTAATGCAGCTACTTTAAGAGTTGCAGGGAAAAGACGAAGTTTGTGTGTATCATTAATATACACATAAGTTTGACATAAGGTATCAAATTCAAATAAGAACGAATCAGGATCTTCATAAGACATACCATAAAAGTTCAGAAAAATGGAAGGTGGAATGTTTTCATTTTTACTTCTTCTCCCAATATTGTTCTAGTATCTAAGATTGAGAATCCAAAAAAAATTTATTGGTCATTGTTACACGTCATTTTGTCACCATGACATTTTACTGTCCATATGGGTCTATCACCATCCATATCATGTTCCCTTAGAAGTAAAAACCACTCATGTTCCTGAAATAAGTTTTAAAAATTAGAGAAAAGCTCTTTAAAACCTTTAAAATATTACCTGCACACTTTTTATAGCCTTTTCATGTGCATGCGTTGATGCTTCTTCCATTAGCCGGGGCAATCACCGCTCTGTTCGCCACTAAAACCTGCGCACCCCTGTATAAAAGAAAGTAAATATTAAAAGTAACTTCTAGAATCCTAGTTAGTCGAATATTCTCCCAACTAGAAGCCTCTAGAGTCGCGCCAGTTTGAGATTTATCCCTCTACTCATGGAGCTTATCCCTTGGCGAAAGGAACCGAAATACCTTCATGGGAGGAAATCATCCCTCTCTTAATGGATATGAAACTACCTCAATCTCTCTATAAGTTGAGCTGAAGTTTCAGGTTGAAGGGTAGATACCGATTTGTATAGATTCTAAGCTGGAGAGAGTTCATAGAGTTCATATTTTATGAACTAGTAAGTTGTTGTTGGCACATTGAAGATTACACCTTTGTGCATATGAATTCATGTTGGTCATTCTAGAGAGGAGGCTTATCAGATCGAAGGAAACGATTACACAGACACATGGGAGAAATCTGTACAACATCAAGGCACAGGTTCTTCTTAGCATTGAAGAATTGCTTTGGAGCGAAAGGAAAAAGGCCAAATCGAACGTCTAGGTTGAAAGGTAGGATCATAACCTCCTTATTTCAAGGTTGTAATAATCTAAAAACAAATATTCTAGAGAAAGAGATATTTAATGGATCTTTGTGTCTAGTTACTTGTTGGAGTACTAGGGCGATCACTCATGTCCACAAGAGGGATTAATCAACAAAAAAAATTTGCGACCATACCAGGGAAGACAAGTTTAGTTTTCTTTGGTTTTGTTCAGTTTGAAATTCTAAGTTTCTTATTTTGACTTCTCTGAGTGTGGTTGGGTACATAACCTTTTAGATTCTATGAGATATAAAAACTTCAAATTATTTTTTCCAACTTTTCTCGGACTTGCACGATTTTCTGTGCAAAAAAAGTGGCAACCTGCGTGACTTGTCAAGATAGTTCAGTGCGCATGTGCACTGGTGTGAACTGAGAAGCCGCGCACCCCCTTAGAAATTTTGAAAAAATTGAAATTTTCTCTTCCAAAGTCGGATAACCAAATTCTTGAGGTTTAACCCGATCTATACTAGTTTTCAGAATCTATGTATGAACTCCTTTTTAACACCTTAGAGTCTTGTTTGATAAATCATCCTTTTTGCATTATACAGTTAGGGTTTTCCCTGGTTTGTTGTTGCTCCTTTTGGAAGATACATTCATTTTCCTAAGATCACTGGTTTTATGTTATTGTCTCCTTGAGCCACCATGATTATTGCCAAATTTACCTTTTTTGAATATGTGTTTCTTATTCGACTGCAAAACAGAAAAGCTTCTAGATCACTGAAGTTTGATTTATCTCAAGCTAGTCTTTCATGATTTCATTTCTTCTAGGTCAAGTGGAAACATTTTTAGTTTGATTACAACTAAGAGAAATAATTAGAAAGACACTCATAGGTATCTTAGTTAGGATTGATAATTAGAAATTTGATTTGATTTGAATTTTTTATACTTTTAGCGTTTTTAGGAGTTGCCTTCTTTTGAGATTTGTTTGTTTATCAAAATTGTAGTTTTGACATTGTAATCAACGAAATTTTCTTTGCAAAAGAGAGATTGATCATGCTTGGAAATTGTGTTCTTAATGAAATTATTTTCTTGTTGAAAAGGAATTTTATTTGAGGTTTTAGGAAACTTGTACTTTTGAGTTCAAAAGTCCTTCAACTTCTCTTAAATAGAATTCATCAAAATAAAAGAGTTGCATTTTTCATATCGATGCATTTGGAGTATTTTTGAGTCAGGTCACAATATCATCAAGTTTCATCTCCATACCCCTTTGCGTTAATAACAACCAAATCAATACATCGCTTAATAAAATCAATCTAGATATTTTTTACATTATCTAGGGCTCATTCCGCCAATTTAGCTTGGGCTAGTGCTTTGGAATAGGTTGTAATAAACGTTCCAAATCAGTTAAAACAAACAAGTATCATATTGCAGTAGGGAAATCCAATTGTTGCAGTTGTACTCTGGGAAGCTCTTCTTAAAAGAGTCAAGCACGAGGTCATGTCCGACCCAGTAAGGTAATCATACCTACTTCATTGTTGAAGATAGAATAAATGCACGTAATACAAATGGTAAACCTCAGATTAACCATTATCAAGGAGCCTAGGGTCACTTGTTAGCAAACCTCATATTTACCATGTCGAGGAGCTTTCAAGGGGGTTGAGCTTGATACTCTACCCTTGCGTGTATATCGGATTGTAGACTATTCCCACAGGTGCAATTGTCTCAGCTGGTGACCTTAGTGGCCATAATCTTTAGGATTTTTCCCAAGGTGATGGTGGAGGGAAGGTCCCACTGTACCTAGAGCAGATGTTGACTAGACTCACTTGGAATCTCCGAAGGGTATTCTTCACTTCGAGATGGCATAGTGAAATTACTTGCACCAAACTGTTTCATTAAGCAAGTTGTCAGGGTAACTGTTCCAACTGCCAGTTTTCCACATTAATTTCTATGACGTTGGATTTCATCACCAACTAGTCCTTTCATTGTGGAAACATATTGTTTGTGTGTGGTTTGTCTCTTAGATTTTGTAGGAGCGTGTTCATTTGCTTGATTTTTTTAGCGACCCTAGGTGTATTCTTTTGAAATTTTTTGATTTCGTGTGTTAAAATATTAATCGTGGCTGAATTACTGAGACCTTAACGTAGAATGCAGGGGAAACCCCTTGAGTATACACCCAGTCAATTAGAAAAAATTAAAACTAAAAGAGTTCAACAATCAGGAACCGGGTCTACTGAAAAAGGAGAAACATCCATTGTAATACATCCCGATTTCGAAGTTAATATCAAGAACAACTAGAAATTTCTGAAGTAATTATAGTTGAATATGTTACTAGTGAATTATCAGATACCCAATTGACTGAACCCGAAATATCTAAGCCTGAATCTGAATCTACTTCGTCTGAGTCACCTTCGGATCTCATAGTCCCGACTCCTGGTTATCCTCGTTCACCTCGAGTGAAACTTCTTATTAATGTGAATCTTCCTCCTGGCCTAATTAGCATCGAAGAGATTTTTGACGTGGAAGAAGAGATCATAATTTCTTCACGTCAAGAATCTTTAGATCTAAGGTTTAGTGAAAAAAATTACCCTTTCGTTCCTTTTATACCGGATCCTTGGTATCATCAAATTACCGACTTTTTGCATAATTATGGTTATAATTATTCACCACACTGCATACCTTTTTAATCTATACCCAGAGGTAGTTACATGGCTTCAAAAAACATGTCTACTGAGTCATCTATGTTTTCTTCATCACTAGATACATTTTTGTACAACAGTCGATCTGTTCTTGCTGGGTACCAGTTGCTCTCTGACGCTTTCTCAGGAGCATCTCAATCTTCTGAAACTTTCACAATATCAACTGGTCTATATGAATATACCACTAAATCTTTGATAATAGAACATTTCTATATGTTTTCTGGAAACAATCCTCAAGCTATCTCTCAAGGTGGCTATATAGTGCCTAGGGGGGCAACAGTATTTTCAAGGGCAACAACCTCTCCAAGGGCAACATCCTTTCCAAGTGCAGGAATCCTTCCAAGGGCAAAAACCTCTCTAAGGGAAGCATCCTCTCCAAGGAAAGCTACCTTTCCAAGGGCAGAAACCTTATCAAGAGCATCCATCCTTTCAAGGAGGAAAACCTTTTGGTGGAAATTATCCCTCGATTGTAGGACAAAATATACCCAGTAATTATCAAACTTATGTTCCAATGCCTCAAACTGGTTATGATCAACCTTATGCATCAAAGATATTAATGGGAGCTCCTTAACTAGGAATAAATATTGTGTGGAATCCTTTGTTGAATCAACAATGTTTGCAGCCTACGTTACAAGTACCTTATAATCAACCTGCTCAACGAACTGGACAATTTGGTTTTACCCAAGTCCAAAAACCTGTTCAAGGTGTACTTCAAATTACCCCACAGGTATATGTGTCGAGTAGTCAGAAACTTCTTCCGAGTACTCCAAGTACTCCTATCCAATCTGCTGCGCAAATTTCTGTTCAACAACCGAGTACACCTATCCATGGAGTTTCTCAACCCCATATTGTTACAACCCTTCAAATGACAAAACCAACTATTACACATGCAATCCCTCAGATTATTTCTCATCAAAATGGACCTACAGTTCAGTCTATTCCTCAAACCTCTGTAGGACAACCTGGTGCAACTACCGTTCAAACAAGTCTACCTTTTATGGGTCAAACCTTTCAAGGTCATTTTCTTCAAAGTCAACCATTTCAAGGGAAATTTCAATATGGAAAAATGGGACAAAATCCAGTTTACCAGAACCAACCATACCCTGGTTATACATATCAAATACCAGCTCAACCTCAGTTCAATATGGCTAACCCTGGATACACTGGAGGTATACCAATACTAGTTGCTCATGTTATTCTAGGTTTTCCTGGATATCTTCCTCTGGGTACTGGTATTGTTCCTCAAGGTTATCAATTTCCATAGCAAGACCTTAACCGATGGTTACGATTCGTTGCAACTTTAGATTTACTGCACTTGTCTCAACTAACGAATGATCCAATTTATTATCTTCTATTTCGGCTGGAAATTCCCACTAAGTTTCCGAGTGATATTCCAAAGTTTGAAGTAAAAAGAGGAGAAGAACCCTCAAATCATTTGATGACTTATCATCTATGGTGTGCATCCAAATCCTTAATCAATGATTCCATTCGTTTGAGACTTTTTCAAAGAACTTTGATTAGCTTAGCTGCAAAGTGGTACATTGCGTTACCACGCAGATCTTTCAATCATTTCAATGCCTTAGCAACAAACTTCCTAACTCATTTTCAGTTTCCATTCGTTATGAAAATGGCACGAAACTTTTGAATTCATTAAAGCATAGTACGTCTACATACATTTCAGATCACATAGACAAATGGCGACGTAGACAACGTTTAGTGAAAGTTTTCATTCCGGATCAAATTCTGGAAGAATGGTTCATTAAATCATTGCTTACTAAGATTACTGAAGATGTAGCTAAGCGAGGCATTGTAACAGAAGAGCAGGTCATAGCTCAAGAAAAGTACCTAGACCTCATTTACACTCTAAGGAAAAACCATAACACTCGAGGTGGAAGTTATTGATGCCCCTCTTGATTACAACTTTATTCTCGGTCGAAGTTGGTCTTATGCTATGACTATTTTTGTTTCATCAGTCTTTTGAATGATAATTTTTCCTCATAAAGGAAATATTGTTAAAATCGATTAGTTGTATTACTTCGCTTCAGACCCTACTTCTACAGATAGTATCCAGCATGTCGGAAAAAAATTTATCCTTTACGAAGATGTAGGGGTAGGACTAGTTAAGGATTCCGCTCACATGGGACTTTTCGCTATACCTTCTCCCAACGTACCATGAACTATTTCCAATATCAATATGATTACATCAAGCACAATTCCATTTTATGACACATGGAATGTTCCTTTAGAATCATAATTGGACTCCTATGGTGGCGAGATGCCTTTAAGTCCTTTTGAATCGACATATGTAGCAGTACAATCGTGTTCTGAAACTCATCAACTTATAGTGATCAAATGAATGTGGGAAGTGAAGAGTCTTCTTCTTTATCAAGCTCAATGTTGACATCATTTTCAGATCCTTTTCAACAAGTATTTTCAACTGATGAAAATATCTGAGAAATCTTGCCATCAGACGAATTACCATGGGACGATCTCCATCATCGATCCTCTTTTTTACCTGACCTTGATAAAATCGAGAATGATTTTTCATCCATATTTTCAATTGATTATGTCAAGGAACCTCAAAATCCTATGTCCAGTCTTCATTTGGATTCTAAGAAAAAATTGGGAAATATTTGCACCAGAATTCCTATTAACATATCAATTAAACTTGGAATAATTGAGAACATTCATATAGGTTCTTCTTGCTTGATTGAAGAAATCAAAATCTACAAAGACCTATTTCAAGAATTCCGAGACATTTTTGTCTGGTCTTATGAAGAAATTCCAGGTATTGATCTTAATATTTTTATTCACGAAATTAAGACATACTCGGATGCTAAACCTATTAGATGGATATTACGTCCAATACATCTGCAAAAAGCTGCTGCAAATAAAGCTGAAGTTGAAAAATTACTACGATCAGGATTTATTTATCCTATTCCTTTGAAAAATTAGGTATCTAACATAGTTCCTGTAACCAAGAAACAAGGGACTACCAGGGTATGTGTCGATTATCATGATATTAACAAGGTTTTTCCTAAGAAAATTATCCTACCCCTTATATTGACCAAATTATTGATGATTGTGCTGGAAACGAAATATTATCGTTTATGGATGGTTTTTATGGTTACAATCAAATCAACATACTCCCTGTTGATCAACCTAAAACAACATTTATATGTCCATGGGGCACATTTTCATATTGTAAATTACCCTTTGAACTAAAAAATGTTGGCGTGACTTTTCAACGAGCTATGTCTTATGCATTTCACGATATCAAACATATTGTACAGCCCTACCTGGATGACTTACCTTCTCATTATTTACGCAGACAAGATCATCCTAAACACTTACATGCCATATTTATGAGATGTAGGAATTACAATATTCGTTTCAATCTGCACAAATATGTATTTTGTGTACAATCAAGACGTTTACTTGGGTTCATTATTTCAAAAGAAGGCATTCGTGTCGACCCATCGAAGGTTGAGGTTATTATTAATCTACCTCCTCCTTCCACTCTTTAATAACTCCAAAGTTTTCAGGGGAAAGAAAACTTTATGCGTCATTTTATCCTGAAATATGCATAGTTAACTATAGGTTTTATCCAGTTGTTAAAACAAGATGTTCCATTCATTTGGGATGAGCTTGCCAACAAAGCTTTTGATGTGCTTATACATGTGTTGACCCATGCACCATTGTTGCATCTGCCTGATTATCACTGAGATTACTTTTTGTATTTGGCTGCATTCGATTCCACTATTGGAATGGTTCTAGTTCAAGAGGATGATTCTAACAACGAACATGTGATTTATTACGTAAGTCAGAACTTCAGCACGACGGAAATCAAGTATTCACATGTGGAGAAATTTGCCTTGGCAGTTGTTCAAGTTGTCCACCGATTCAATCATTACATATTGTTACACAAAACCATAGTGATATCTAATTGCAACCCAATGATGTATATTTTGACGAAATAATTGATCGGGGGAAAATAATCTAAATGGATCATTATCCTGCAAGAGTTTGATTTGGAGTTCGAGAACTCCAAGTGTAAGAAATCACTGGTATTCGTTGAACTTATGTGTGATTTTCCCAATAGTGAATCTGAAATGGTGGCAGACCATCTCACTAATGAATCTCTATTTCTAATCAGTACATTAGATCCTTGGTTTGGGGATATCATTATATATCTCCAGGCCCAAACCTTTCTACTAGAGCTTTCATGATCAGATTGACGGAGAATTCGATACCAATCACAAAAATATAATATTGTTGGCGACACTCTTTATCATCGTGGTGACGATTCTATTTTTCGACGTTGTATATCTCATGAAGAAGCCAAAAGGGTTTTGAATGATTGACACTCTAGAGCATGTAGTGGTCATATGTTTGGGTTTGCCACAACCCAAAATATATTGTGCGTTGGCTATTTCTGGCTGTCACTATTCAAAGACTCTATTCTCGTGGTTATAAAATGCCACAATTGCTAGATTTTTTATCGAAAGATGCGTGCACCTCTAGATCCTCTTCACACAATCATTGATGTCGGTCCTTTCGCCAAATGGGGCATCGATTTTGTCACATGTAACCCTCACTTGGTCGGGGGGTATGGGTATATTATTCTCACCATAGATTACTTTACCAAATGGGCCGAGGCGATGCCTACATTCGCGGTTGATGGAAAAACTGCAACAATTTTCATATTCAATCACGTAATTTCTCGGTTCGGTGTCCCTCAAGCTATTGTTAAGGACCATGGGAGCCATTTTCGAAACATTATGATGACCAAACTTTCTGTTCAACTTGGCCTACGCCACGATAATTATACACCATATTACCCATAAGCTAATGGTCAATTTGAGGTCATCAACAAGGTTTTAACCAACATTATTAAACATATTGTCAGAAATCATAAAACAAATTGGCATACCATGCTTTTTTCGACATTATGGGCATACCATACCTCAGCAAAAACATCCATAGGGTTCACTCCTTTTCAGTTTGTTTATGGTTTGGAAGCTGTGTTACCCATTGAATGTGAAGTCTCGTCACTCAAATTAGCCATTGAATTATTACCGGATACCTCTGAAGAGGAGAAACACTTCCTATACCTAGCAAAGTTAGATGAAACTTGTCGCATCGTTGCATTAGCTTCCAAAGTTCATTAAAAACGTGTTAACTCTTAGTATGATCAAAGTGTTAACCCTCGCATGTATTTATAAGGTGACCTAGTTCTAGTATACGATCAAGATCATGACAAACTAGGCGCTGGTAAACTCGAACCAATGTGGCATGGTCCTTATATTGTTAAGCACATGCTTGAAAAAGGAGCCTATGAGTTAATTGATTATGATGACGTCTCTTTAGATAAATCTAGAAATGGCCTTCATCTCAAGAGATATTGTGCATGATTCTTTGTGTAAATATCCTCTTTATACATTAGTTATAGTTTAGAATAGTGTGCCTTAGGATGAGTTATTTTTTCTTGACAAATTTTCGCTACTTTCGCTGCTTATCTTGATTACTCTTGATATTGTAGATGTTGACATTCCTTAAAAATTACATTGGTTTTGTTGAAGGTGCCTGTCGTAGTACACAGAAAATCTCTTCCATGACATGGGTCATATATTCACCCACTGATGAGTTAGTCTCTATTCATAGGATATGCCTCGGTCAAACAACGAACAATATTGAAGAATATAGCGCAATCATTGAGCTATTATCTGATGCCATCACATTTGGTATTCGACGTTTGATTGTTAGGTTAGATTCACAACTCACTGTATTAAATTTAAATGGTGTTTATGCTATAAAAAATCCAGCTTTGTTAAGAATGTTTTTGAGGGTTTGTCTCTTGGAAAGATAGTTTGATTACATTGAATATCAACACATTTCAAGAAATTTGAAAACATTGGATGATGCATTATCTAATCAAGTTTTAAATAGAAATCTGCAACATTAAAAGTAAAACAAAACAATATTTAATCCATTTTGAACAAGATACTCAGAGATCGGAAGTAGTAACTTTATTAGGTTAAAAATAGTTGTGTGTCAAAAATATTACATCATCTGTGATCATAGGTTTCAAACACCTTATGATCTAAAAGATACTGATACAAAAAAAAAATGTCAATCTAGATCGACCATCAACTATCCATGATGATGATCATGATAGCAGACTATGGCATGTGCCACCCTGCGTAGATATCTCTTGAATGGGCCCAGAACACCAGTCACATGTCTCTAGAGCCTGAGAGGTATACCATCTGTCCCTGTCTTTGGAACATCAATATTCAACCTCTCTAGGTTGTGCTCTAGCTCTGTAAGGATCTCTGTCGCATTGTTCTGTGGTGGGATTTCTATAGGCTGCACATCTCGCCTATCAAAGCGACGAAGTGCTACTAGTCATGATGGGCCAACATCTGTATTTAAATTTTTATTAGTATTGGATGATAGAAAACCAAATAAAAATTATATAACATAAAAAACTTCAAAATGATTTTCTTTACCTGATGCATCCCATTGTGCCCCTGGTGGAAGTGATGTGTCAGGGTCACCTCTGAAATCCATCCCTGCGTAAGGAAAATCTTCAATCATGAAGATCTGGTTCCTAAGCCATATAAAGAACTGAGGAGTATAGAGAACCACTGCACCACCATCGCCACCATGGCGAGCCATCAATGCTACCCATCACAACATGCATGGTTCCCTAAGTCCTGTGGGATCCACTAGAGACTGTTGAGGTGCGAGGAGTGGGATCCTCTCCAAATCAAAAGACACAAGAATGGCTCCATAACTGAAGTTTTTCAACTTCCCATTCTTAGCTCTCGTAAGTTGGCCCTTCATGTTAACCAACACTCCTTCCACCATTTAAAAATTGTTTCCCAGAACATTCAACTGCAGTTTTCATTTTTGCTTTGGTAGCCACATGCAGAGTTGCACTCCCACACAACCTGGTAACTATGAATGCAACGATATTTAGGTCTAGTCACACAATAGTTTTGATATCAATGCGACCATCCTTCAACTCTGAATCTTGGCTACAATATTGAGCCATATAAGATGCAGTGGGTAGACGACCTGGTCTTGTCCCAAATAAGGAAATGTATCTCCCTCTGCGGAGTAATCCAGTGAGGAAATATATATCCTCTGGCTCGATCACAAGCCCATGGTTTCCAATAATGAAATATTGATCTCGAACATCCCAAGCATTCACTAGCCAAGTCATCAGCTCAACCTGTTCTTTCATAACTTGAATCGCCCATAATTTATACAAGCCACAATTTTTTAATGTGCGAATTGTTGCCGAATCATCCATGGCTGCATTATCATGAAGTTCATGCTCTCTTTCTCGCCATTCCAACATGATTGATAACCTACAAACCATCAATTAAGATCATTAGAAATCAATTGAGAGAATTTGAGCCATTTTTTATGGATAGAAACATGTTTTTCAAAACCCCACGATGCTTGTGTAGGTTTTATGTGTACACAATGTGTTTTTGCGCACGAGATACACATAAAAATTGCAGCGGCCCGATGATTTTTTTAATTAAAAAATCATCGAGGTGCTCAGGTTTCGCCACGAAAACTTGCACACCCCCGAGGGAGGATTTTAAAACCTTGCTTCCCCCTAAAAAATGCCCTAAAAACTTAAAATCAAAAACTAAATGGATGAAAAGAAAGATAATGATGATGTAAAAATACATGGCGTGGCCGATTCTCGAAATGGTTGATCGGTTCTCCGGATATCTTCTCCGAAAGGTTTAGGGAAAAAAATCTCTCTGCTTTGCTCTGAAAAATAAAAGGTGAAAATGATTTGTTTTAACTTGTTTTTATAATTTTAAATGAATAAAATAATATTATTTTGTTTATTTTCACTTTAGAAGTCAAAATCAAAATGTTTTTTCAGAGCAGATATTTTTTAAATTTTTGATTTTTTGTGCAGGAAACATGTTATGTTTGGAAAAAAACATTTTTACATTGAGTAGACTTTTATCACTTTTTGGCTCTATAAAAATACGAAAAAGTGAAACCCTGGAGTCTTATTTTAAGCCCTTTTAAGATTCTCTAAACATGAAAATATCGTCGAGTACTTGACTATTCAAACTCGTTAAAGTGAATGAACAATGTTCTATTCAGTATAAGTTTACCCCTTTTCCGGAATTAATTAGACTATTTTCAAAAAAGGTATATGCTGACTAAGCATGGTCAATAGAGTTCTCTCCTACATTATTTATCCTTTTTCGATTTTGAGAGACTGAATTTACGAATAACAACACTATGGAGTTTACTTATGTTTTTCTTCTAACTCCTTAAAATTGAAAAATTTCGAGTTAATCCAATGTTGGACTCGTTAAAATTAAACAGTACAATACACGTCGATCACAACAGAACTGAACCACTCCTTCTTAGGGTTCGTTTAAAAAAAATACTAAGATGGACTCATTCGAAGGATGAGCTTACATGAAAAGCAAATGTTATCCTCCTCAAGCTTGAAAAAAATAAAGAGGTACTTTCCAGTAATGGTGGGGGAAAAGTGAGAAAAATAATCCATTCATTGTACTTGTTTTAGAAAGCAACATGTCGCTCTTGAACATGACACTTTGTTGCACTTGTAACTAGGTTGGGTAATCCTTTGTATTACAGTTAATCAAACCACATTGAAAGTCTTCAGCCGGTTTCTGGGTAATATATTTGAGTCAAATGCTTCCAAACCATTTACAGTGTCATTATGTGTTCAAGAAAAAGTTAAATTTACCATTCATTGCAAACAATTGTCTCCATTCGCGTTGACCATCCCCGAGTTAGTCCTTGCAAAGGATTTCTTCAAAACTTGATCTAATGGTTTCATGTCATAGGATTTCCTGTGACGAATCACTTTCTATCGACACCATATCATTATCTAGAAAGTTGATTTAGAATCCTATCAGCACCTTGGAATCTGCATGCCCTAATGGCAAATTTCTCACCTTCGACAATAGGTTCTCATCATTGACCTTTGATCGAATGATTCTATGAGTGTTCGACTACAAAAAAATCATTCACACTTCATAGATTATGTTGAAGTACTTTGAGAACCATTTCCATTATTGGTGGTTTCTCTCACGCTTGTTAATGGTTCTCATCATTGACCGGTAATCAAGCGGTTTCTACCATGTTCGACTTCAACATAATCAATCACATGGATAAATTCGTACTAGTTAGAGAGGATGAAATCTAGACCCTGGATCTAGTTTCCACCATCTAAGCCGCGAGGAATTATGTATTCATGATACAGTAGACTTATTATGGTAGATGCTTGTGCCCATACTGTGTCTACTTTTGATGTAATGCTGAAATCATATCTATACCAGAAAATTTAGTTAGTCTTGCTCTGAGTATGGGAATTCCTACCTTAGTAATGATATATATTTGCATTGAATGTTTTTTACAGGTTTTAGACCAGTGTCTCCAATCCAATCCTTGGAATGATAAAGTGCTTCACTCTTTAGAAAATTTTTCTAAGACTTCAAACTTTAGGGGGAAATCTGTTACACGTCATTTTTTCACCATGAAATTTGACTATCCATATGGGTCTATCACCATCCATATCATGTTCCCTTAGAAGTAAAAAGCAGTCATGTTCCTCAACCAAGTCTTGGAAATTGGATAAAATCTCTTTAACAACTTTAAAATATTACTTGCACTCTTTTTATAGTCGTTTAATGTGCATGTGTTGATGCTTCTTCCATTAGTGGCGGTGATTGCCGCTTTATTCGCCACTAAAACCTGCGCACCCCCATAAAAATAACGTAAATATAAATCATAACTTCTAAAAGCCTAGTTGGTCAAATATTCTCCCAACTCGAAGTCTCTAGAGTCGCACCAGTTTGAGCTTTATCCCTCTACTCATGGAGCTTATCCCTTGTCCAAAGGAACCCAAATCCCTTCATGGGAGGAACTCATCCCTCTCTTAATGGATCTGAAACTACCAGAATCTATCTATAAATTGAGCTGAAGTTTCAGGTTGAAGGGTAGATACTAATTTGTATAGATTCTAAGCTGGAGAGAGTTCATAGAGTTCATAGTTTCTAAACTAGTAAGTTGTTTTTGGCACATTGAAGATTACACCTTTGTGTATATGAATTCATGTTGGGCATTCTAGAGAGGAAGGGTTATCATACTGAAGGCAAAGCTTGTGTAGACACACGGGATAAATCAGTACAACATCAAGGCACGTGTTCTTCTCAGCATTGAAGAATTGCTTTGGAGCGAAAGGAAAAAGGCTACATCAAACGTCTCGGTTGAAAGGTAGGAGCATAACGTCCTTATTTCAAGGTTGTAATAATATAAAATACAAATACTCTAGAGAAAGAGATATTCAATGTATCTTTGTTTCTAGTTACTTGTTGGAGTACTAGGGAGATCGCTCTTGTCCGCAAGAGGGATTAATCCACAATACAATCATTGTCTTCTCTCTCATATTTTTGTCTCTTATTTTCATGTTCTCTTTTGGCATCTTCTTCTCTCTTTTTTCTGCCTCTCTTCTTAATTCTTCCTCTTGTTTTCTTTTCCATTCTCTTTGTTTCCTTTCACATTGTATCCTTTGTTCTGGGGTTAATCCTAGAATGGTGGATCCTTGTCCTTATTCTGTCGTCTCAATTTTTTCATGTGCTTCAGTTGATTTATGAGCTTCTATATCCTCAAATTTTTCAATTTGTTCAAGAATTGGTTGATCACTTGGTTTTCTTATATGTTTGCCTAAAGAGGGTGGTTCTTCTTGTGTTTTTTTTCTCCTTACCTCATAAGCTAACAAAGTTTATCTTTCAACCAAAGTTAATCTTTGTCTTGAATGTTGTTTTTGCTATAGATCCTCTAAAGTTGGTTTCCTAGCAATTGGTGTTAATTCGAATGTGGATGGTCCTGCTCCCACTAATGGTTTGGTGTTTGGGGGGTTTTGTTTCATATATCTACCCTTATTGTCTCTTTGCCTAGGCACAAATTACCATAATGAAAATAAATCCTAATTTTTTTCTTTTTGATGTTTTTGTGTTTCTTTTCTAACAAGCTTCCTATTTAACTTTATCTAAGCATGCTTCCCCTGCAATGATGCCAAAATTTTGGTCTAATTTATTTTATTAGATTAAAGCATATATTTTACTTATCAATCCGGGTTTGTAAACTTGGAAGCACCCAAAAATATATGGATCTTAGATTAAGTTTAGTGTAGGAAGGAGTTATTTGTGTGAGGATAACGGAAATGCACATTACAAATATAAATTTCTGAAAAGAAAACACTAAAATTCTGATCTAGATGAAAGAGTGCAATGAATCTTTGTGGAGCATAGCCAACAAGAAAGAGGCCCTAACTTAGATTCCTTGGTTTTCCTTCCTCATTATCCCTATTCCAACAAGATTAATTTCACCGTAAATCATAACATAATCAAATTAAGTAAGCAGTAAATGCATAAACACAATTTCCAATTTAATATTCAATTCAAAGGGAAGATTATCTAACTTAGATTCCTTGGTTGTCCTTCCCTACTTAAATAAATTGTTGAAAGCAAATCATTTTGAAAACATAAGCAATCATGGCATATAATGAATCTAGTCATAAAATTATTCACAAGAAAAGGAAATGTTTAACAATCTAAAATATTTACAATTATGCACAAAAATACACTGTAGTGCACTTAGCTTGGAATGGGGGTCCTCCTCCCTTTTCTTAGCACACTTGAAGAATATTAGCTACTATAGATCATAAATCACATCCCACAACAAGAACAACAAGAAGTAGAAGACAAGTGCTTCAAATTATATTAAAAAATGAAGTAGTCTCAATAGTCATAATCCATGTTCATAAGTGCTGAATGGTGTGCTTAAATAAGCCAAAACAATAACAAACTGAGATAAAATAGCTATAATAGCCTATAAGAGTTCAGGTCAAACTCATCCTTTTGGTTGCACAAAATATGATAAAATCCCACTAAATCACAAAACCGCCCCTTTTAGTTATGTATTTCTGAGTGACTGGTCAAGTTTGACGAGCGTTGGCCAGGCCTGTTTGGAATCAATTGGACTGAGCCAATAGGATTCTATCAATCCTTGGTTCCCAAGCTTCTCTAATATAGCTTCATCTTACACCTAGGTGTCCTGCACAGATGACTTCAAAGGAGCCACTACAAGAAATTATGTTCTGGTCAAAATAATTTTTGATACCAAAATTTTACTAAAAACTCTAAAATTTAAAAGACATAACTAATTTTACCTTAAAGTGTAATAAGAGGCAAAAATGTGGGAAAATGAACATGATATGATAGAAAAGGATGATGGATAAATGGAAAATGTTTGTGGGAAAATACCAAAAATGGAGAACCAACAAGGGGGTAGAGAGAGATGGGATTGGAAGGGGAAAAAAGACAGAGAGAGAAAAATGGAAAGGGAGAGGAAGTGACAAGGGAGAGATGGAGAGATGATGAGGGAGAGAGGAGAGCAATAGAGAGAGAGAGTGTGTGTGTGTATGTTTGGGGGTTGAGATAGAGAGACAATGGGAGATAAAGATAATGCGAGATAGAGATATAGATGGAGGGGGCAGAGAGGGAAGAAGAGAGATAGAGAGAGAGGGAGAGATAGAGTGGGGGAGGAAGAGGGAGAGATATATATAGATAGATAGATAGATAGGGAGAGAGAGTGTGTGTATGTTTGTGGGCTGATATAGAGAGACAAATAAGGAGAGACAGAGGGAGATAGAGATATACATGGAGGGGGTGAGAGGGAATAAGAGAGAGATAGATATGGAGAGAGAGAGAGAGAAAGAGCATGACAAGTGTTTAGGGGCTGAGATAGAGAGAAAAATAAGGAGATATGGAGGGAGGTATCTAGGTATATATGGTAGGGGGAGAGAAAGATAGAGAAAGGGAGGGAGAGGAAGAGAGAGACAGATGAGGGAGAAAGGGAGGGGGAGAGAGAGAAGGAGAGAGGGAGGGAGATAGACACATAATAGAAGGTGGAGAGAGAGGGAAGAATAAAGAGACACACATAGATAAATAAAAACATAGAAGTTAGATCTAGAAAGTCATGAATGTTTTGTTTTTTCGCTAAAATAGATGTAGTGATTTTAGTGTAATTGTTGATTTCTAATACTATTTGATCGCTTGCACTAGATGCATTGATTTTAGTGTATATGTATATTTCTAATCCTATTTAATACCTTACACTAGATGCATTGATTTCAATGTAGATGTTGATTTATACTCCTATTTGATTACTTGCACTGGATGCATTAGTTTCGGTGCAGATATTGATTTATAATCCTATTTGATCGCGTGCACTAGATGCATTGATTTCTGTGTAGTTGTCTATTTCTAATCCTATTTAATACCTTACACTAGATGCATTGATTTCACTGTAGATGTCGATTTCTAGTCCTATTTAATACCTTACACCAGTTACATTTATTTCAGTGTACATGTTGATTTCTACTCTTATTTGATTGCTTGTACTGGATGCACTGGTTTCAATGTAGATATTGATTTCTAACCCTATTTGATTTCTTGCACTAGATGCATTGATTTCAATGTAGACGTTTATTTCTACTCCTATTTGATTGCTTACACTAGATGCACTAGTTTCAATGTAGATATTGATTTCTAATCTATTTGATTGCGTGCACTAGATGCATTGATTTCAGTGTAGACGTTGATTTCTAATCCTATTAATACCTTACACTAGATGCATTTATTTCAGTGTAGATGTTGATTTCTAATCCTATTTAATAGCTAACACTAGATGCATTGATTTCAATGTGGATGTTGATTTCTAATGCTATTTGATTGCTTTCAATGGATGCATTGGTGTTAGTGTAGATATTGATTTCTTGCACTAGATGCATTTATTTCAGTGTAGATGTTGATTTCTAATCCTATATGATTGCTTGCACTAAACACATTGATTTCAGTGTAGATCTTGATTTTTTATTTGATGCAAATAGATGTATGATGTACATTAATTTCAAAGTAATTATATTAATATCGTGCATTGATTTTAGTGTAAGCACATTTCTGCCCCCTCCATCTATATCTCTTTCTCCCATTATCTCTCCTTCTGTATCTCTCTATCTCAACCCCCAAACAGACACACTCTCTCTCCATATATATTTCTCTCTCTCTCTCTCTCTCTCTCTCTCTCTCTCTCTCTCTCTCTCTCTCTCGCTCTCTTCCCCTTCTCTCTCTTTCTCTAACACTTCTCTATGCATATCTATATCTCTCCAACCCCCTATATTTCCCTCTCTCACCCCATCCATCTATATCCTTATCTCCCCTTGTCTCTCCTTCTCACCCCCAAAACATACACACTCTATCTCAGTGTAAGCACATAAATTATTCATGACGTGCATTGAATTTTGTGTTACATTAATTCAACCATAAATACAATACTTGAATTTTCAACCTAAATAAAATGTTCACTTACACGAAATGTTTGCTTCCTAAAACTGTAAAATATTTGTAATTAGCTCTATTCTTATTATTCCCATTTTCCATCATTCAACATTGTTAATCACTTTGCATTCAAACGAAGTAATAGAAAATAAATACCATTCAATATTATATGGGGTTTAACACTCCATAAGTCACAATGATTGACTTTGGAGGAAATTACTATTAACATTGGAGAGCAAAAAAGACAATGTATCATGTTTACTACAGTAGCTCGAGTTAATATTTGAATGGTCTATGATTTCAACTGCCCTTTTCATACAATTGATATGAGAAAATGGCAAAACTAATAGGCGTGACAATAAGAACAATAGAAGAAAATAGTTTCAGATTGATCACAATGAAGATTGTTTTTAATTGACTAAATTCTTATTATTCACATTTTCTATCATTCAACATTGTTACATTGTGACTTTGCACTCAAAATTTTTATTTCATCATTTTTCATCGTTCAAGTTACTAGCAATCTCTCTCATCTCAAAAAAGTGAGGTAACTAAGCAAATTTAAAATTAAATTCACCAAATTAATATTAGACATATTTAGCATATTTAAAATAATCAAAATAATTAGATGTTCAATAAATTTTGTATGACCACACACGACTAAAACCAACCTAGATCCATCTTAACCCCGGATCTATCAAGTGCCGAGAGGGATCAAATCTCTTGAGGTGCAAACATTTCCTCAAGTTTTGCACTCAAAAAAGAGGTTTGCACCTCAAGAGATTTGATCCCTCTCGGCATTTGATATATCCAGGGTTAAGATGGATCTAGGTTGGTTTAAATGTTTAATTTATTGGTTTTTTATTTCAATATATTGTCTAAATTTTGTTTAAAATTGAGTAAATTTTTTATTGAAATTGAAAATTTCAATTGTAAATTCTATATAATTTGAGTACTAAAAATATAACACCAAATGAATTGAAAAACAAAAAATAAAATAATTAAATTAAATTTGTGACCCCTACGCTCACAAAATATTTGTTTCAGATAGATTCATTAAAGGGGTCACTTGTTGTCGGCTCTGACCCTTAGGATATCAAGAAAATTAAACCCATAACCTTACAATAGCAAAGGTGCTTTAATGATGAGGACTTGACCAATTGAGCTAAAGCCTAACCCTCTGGGCTATATAGGTAAAAATATTTTATTAATGGAAGAGAAACTATAAACCTTAAATTCACATTAATAAATTATATATAATAATATATTATAAATGCTTATTTATAATGAAGTAATAAAGAATATAAATCTTAAATTCATATTAATATTAATATTTTATATATGCTCATATATTATAAATACTTAAGTAAGAGAGATTTTAGCTTTATACATTTTCCTTTTTCATATATAATAAGGTACAAGTTTATTCCATTTTGATTTCTAATAAATGATGATGGATAATAATATTATAATTATTTTAGAGGAATTGGTAATTGGGCTAGTTGATGTTGGACATTGGATAAACCAACGCTCCCCATGTGTTTCGTCACATGGACTAACCGCCTCTCGTCGATCCTTCTATCTGGCGATGCGATCGTTGACAAACACCTGCGGGTTTTGGTCTAATGACAATCGTGATTCCCAACAAGTGGTATCAGAGCATAGGTCACGAGTTCGATACACAACGTACCCGTGTTGGGGGGGAGATTGTTGGACATTGGATAAACGAATGCTCCTGGTGTGTTTCGTGACATGGGCTAACCACCTCTCGTGGATCCTTATCTCGGGCGATGCGATCGTTGACTAACACCTGTGGGTATTGGTGTAAAGAAAATCGTGATTTCCAACAAGCGGTATTAGAGCGTAGGTTACGAGTTCGATACACACCCAACTCACGTTGCAGGGGGGAGATTGTTGGATATTGGATAAACCAACACTTCCCATGTGTTTCGTGACATGGGCTAACTGCCTCTCGTGGATCCTTATGTCTAACGATGTGATCGTTGACTAACACCTGTGAATTTTTCTCTAACGATAATTGTCATTCCCAACAATTGACATGGAGTGGATTCCAACCTCTATCACTCTAAACTCTAAGAGTGTACGTATGCCCAATTAGGAGGATTTGAACACCGAACCTCCTAATACATAATACTTCATTTACATCAAAGTTAAACTACCACACTAATTTTTTTAAAAAGAACATGATTATTTAAAAAAATACATTTTCACATTTATATAATTAAATATATAAAGTAAATTCCATTTATATTTTAATAATTAACACTAGTAAATCTTACTTTTTAATATATATTTTATTTCCTCATCAATGATACTACCTTTTTTGTTTCTACTTCTAATTCCATATTACTTAATTTTTTATTTTTTTCATAAATAATTATAATTTTAAATTCAAATTCCCAAATAATTTTACTTTAATTATAAAAAAAAAATTATTAATTCCTTCAAAATTCAAATTGCCATATAATTTTAATATTACATTAAAATTCCTAAATTATAAAAAAAAATATTAATTCCTTCTAAAATTCAAAATAATCAAATTTATATTTATATTAATATGGTAACATGTAAAATTTTAATTTATATTAAATATAGAAATCAATAATTTTAATATGATACCATGTAACTCCTTTTAAGTCATTGTCCTATGATATTTGTTTCTTTCAGGTCCCTGTCTATATAATGCTCTTAATAATGACAAGTATTCTTGTAACAGCATCTCATTACACATTATACTATGATCCCATAAATGGGGCTCCAGTAAATATCGTATCCCTATTTGTGTATATTGTTTGATTTTAAGTAAAAGTTGATGAACCTCTCTTTTCTGTTGAAATAATTATGTAAAGTCTGCGGTTCGAATCTCGCAATGCCTTACAACTGGGATTCCATATTAATTTATATATATATATACACCATCATAGTTTTTAAAGTTATTGTTAGTGCTACAGTATCATTAATAAAAGCTATACTAGACCGACAGGATTTTTGAAGTTATTGTTAGTGCTACATTATCATTATTAAAGCTATTCTAGACCGACGTGGTTAATTGCTCGTGTGTGCCAGCCACATGATAGATTAAGATCTTGGAGCAACAACTATTGTTATACCAAATATTGTTTCGGTTTGTTTAACTCATTGATTGATTTATGTTTGCAAGCCACATGACAGATTAAGGCATTGGAGTAGCATTGCATTTATGGTTTACTAAATATTTTTTCGGTTTGTGTGACTTATTCTATATTTAAGTATTGAGGGGTTTCTGCAATGTATTATATTAGATATCATTTTTTGAGATTCATCGCATTAATAAAGTCATTCAACTATGACCATTTTCATGAGAGGTAGTCGTAACTGACTAATTTCTCATGATTTTTGAATAATCCACTTAGCACTCATTGCATTGGGTGATACTCACAGAGGTGAAGAAGTGGGATTGAAACTAGTGAAATGAATCACATAGCATCAATTATCACTTCCGGGACTTTCACCCAGTAAACTTCGTGGGTAGTCACCCATCCTAGAACTCCACATTCTTTTATCAAAGATAGTTGGATGTTGGATTTGGTTTATTCCGATTGTTATTTATTTACTTTTATTCATTTTTATATGGTAAATGTTTTTTGTTTTTAGTATGAGAAAGTAGATGATATTAATAAGTAATTTAACATTTTAGCTATTTTATTAGTAAATATATAGGTAATTGAATTAATAAATATTTTGGTTTTATTGATATTTAGTTATATGATTTTTTGCTTTAAAATATGATATTTTGTTATAAAAATATACTTTTGAATGTATAAATGAATTGTGAAAATAAGAGAGTTTAATAAGAAATTTCCTTCATATTTAAAATCTTTTCAATATATTGGATTTTAGGAAAAATTAACCAAAAAAATATAATAAAAAAAAACTAAAAGTTTTAATAATTACACTGTACTATTTAAATATTTTACAATTTAAGTTCATTGGCCCTAAAATAGATGGTGACATGGTGTTCTTAAGACATTCACTGGTGAAAAAATCTAGCCATGCTAAAGGCTAGTGTGGCCTAGACCAGACCAGATACAATCCTTGAGTGCTAGTGTGGCCTAGACCAGACCAGATACAATCCTTGAATGATTTCGATAGCTTAAATGCCACTAAAAAATAATTACTCAAAACACAAGTTAAACAAACCACTCATCTCAAGACTTACGTTATCTAGAAAAATAATGTTTTATAATTTATTTTTTAATTATATAAGATTAAAACTATTTTTATTTAAAATTTGATTAATCATTAAAAATATATATAATGAATTATTAAAATTGCATAATCTAAATGCAATAAAATTAACTTTAATATTATATGATTTACCAATAAACCTATTAAAGAGAAACTTTTATATTATTGTTATATGTGCGAAAATGATGTGACTGCTCATAAGCCGAAGCTAAACAATCTTAAATGAATCATTTAATTAGTCGAAGCTTTAACTATATTATATATGAAAAGTTGATGTAGATGTGAAGTAGAAATAGACGTTGAAGCTAATAACATTGTTGTGCTTGGTCTAATATATGTGTGTTTCATTGCATAAAAAAGTAAAGTCGCTATACAGTCAAAGTGAGCAAATATGGCATGAATGGGAGCATTTTATAAAGTGTTCAAATTCTATGTTAGTGTTATTTATCATAAGATTGTACATTTTTATAATGTTTTTTATTATTAAAATTTTAAATAAATAATTATATTATTTATGGGATATATAAAGATTATGTTTAAGTGTAATAACATGATATTGGCTTAATAGTTTTTATAGCATTTTTAGATCATTATTATGAATGTGCATGTTTATTTTATAACAGAGGTTTATGCTAGTTATCATTCTCTATAATTATCATGGATATATCATAGTACTTCATTATCGAATTTGAGGATTTTCTTTACCATGGCTATTAAGGGCTTCTTTGGGTATGCTAATGGAGCCTAATTAGATTTCTCACTCTCAAAGAACATCATTTAACATGTTTCACCTATGCTGCAATCATGACCACCAAAATTTATGAGGAACGTGGATATTATCTCTAAGTTGGATATCTTATATTCGAAACAACAACAAAAATTAAAGATCATCATGGGGCGTGTAGTGGAAGGTATGTTCACCAACTTGTGGCTCAACCTTCTTCAGATAAATCAATGTATTGTTGACATTTGGGAGCCCAAATTGCAAGGGCACCCTTCTTCCTTTGCATGTGACAAGGGCCAGTATGTTTTATTTTTCCACTCCGAAGGAGGAAAAGGGCCTCATCTTAAGATTGGGTTCATATTTAATCGATGTAGGAGGCCTATATCATATTCATTAGTCCTTAGACTTCAAGAAAACCTCAAAAATTTCACCGACAATAATTTGGGTCCACTTTCCTTATCTCCCCTTAGTTTTTTTTTATGGATTTACCCTAAAATATATAAGGGACAAAGTGGGGAAGTTTATTAAAGCAACTAAGCCAAATGGGTCTTAATACTATTTCATTTGTATATATGTGGAAATTGCATTGGAAAAAGGCCTCTAGAGGCCATCTCACTTACTCTATATGGAAGGACATTTCGCCAAGATCTAGACTATGAAAGCCTCCCATTTAAGTGCAATTTGTGCCATGATTATAGGCACCTTCCCAAAGATTTCCATAAATTCCAAGCCACGCAATTATAGTAGAAAAATATGCATAAGGCTCAAAAACCAAGTAACCATTATCAATTTAAGTTTTGTGACCCACAAGAAAAGAATTCTAATTCCACAAACACATCCAAATGCCAAATACAACCTCACATTCAATTATTGCTTCCAATTGTTAGTGGATTTTGAGATTCTTCCTAAGTTTTAGAGCCAAGATATGGAAAATGAAGACCAACCCTTGATAAAATCCCAAGCAAGGAACTCACCTAAAATAAAGGGGTTGAACCTCTATTAATAAAGACTCTCATATAAGTTGAAATCATGAACTCAAGAAACACAAAAGGTGAGTAAAGCACACATAATTTATTCCGACAAAATAAAAGAATCTCAACCCTCACCAACGAAAAAGAATGAACATAAAACACAAGTAGACCATAAGGTAGCAACATATGAGGATTTAGAAGAGAGGAAAGGTCATGAAAAAGATCTATCCATACATTCCTCCACTCCATTGGCAAGGAGACCTCCTCCTTAGACTTTGCCTCCACTCACTCATATAAGGAGATACAACATAAATCAAAGAGAAAAAGTGGATGCAAAATATGTAGCCTAGGGAATTTGAAAATTGGACTTTCTATATGAAGGATTTAAGGAAGAGACCCCCCTTGAAGAATAGGGAGTTTCTCCTCAAGTAACTAGATATGTATTTCCTATGTACACTATTGTTATCTTGGTTCATTTGTATTTATTCATGTAATTAGAACTCAAAATAATATTTGAGGAAAGAGGAGAAGCATTGGCAGCACGAGAATCCCCTTGACTTGGCAATGCCAAGGTATTCCCTCATAGAAAATTCTATAATGAAATAATATAGCTCCTCTTTGTGCATGTAAAGTCACATATTTTGACTTAATATAGTTTAAAAAAATCATTGCTGGATCCACAAACTTGTTAAGCTCACAACAAGGCCCTATTATTCAATAATTTACCTCAAGGATTAAAATTGAATAGATAATTACCAATATGAGTAGTGAAGTAATGAGCCCCATATTTACCTTATGTTTCTTATCCTTTGATGTGTATCACTATTATAATTATTAGCTAGTAATATTAGATATCCAATACTTTCTCAAATACTCTTATTTAAAGGACAAAATAAATATTAGATTGTAGGTCTTTCAAAGAATTTTCCACAACGCTCTTCTTTTCAGAGAAGTGGACTTTTTAAATCCTTAATTAGATTCATATTTAGGACCAAAGATGAATATAGTCAGGGGGATTTGAAACATCAACTTCTCTGAAAAGATGAATACTATGAAAAATTCTTTGTAAGACCTACAATCTAACAACCCTTCCCACATGAATATAAAATCTTTCAAACTAGATATTGTTGGCATAAGCTTGTTTAATGAACGTGTTTGATGTGTGTTCAAGAGAATATGGTGAATGTGTTAGGGTACTATAATAATAGGGTTCATAAAATTTTGAATTGACTTTGATAAGTCTTGTGAATATGTACATACCTTGCTTTCTGCAAGTTTTTTTCCCGTATTTTGAAAAAATGAAAAATAATAAAAAAAATAAAAAGAGGGTAAAAAGTCCTAAAAGAAATATCAAAGGACTTAGAAAAATATAAACCCCAAAAGAAAAGAAATAAGACCTGAAAGTGAGCAAGTCCAAATGCCACTACTTTTACTTTTACTGCAAGAATAATGATTATGTGCAGAGTGTCAATAAATGCCATAATCCATGATCAGTTAAACAATTTAATTTTAACTTTTCATGCTTTCAATTTCATGTTTTAGATATAGATAAAGATTTTTCAAACAGTTTAAACTTGACAAATCAGTAGATAGGTAGAGAATAATGAGGATCTCAACAGTTTAATCTGAGCCCTCAAATGAAAAAGGTAGATTTAGATTGGTTTTATGCTTTGAAAGAAAATGTTTTAAGGTTGCAAGCCTAAATGCACCTGCAAAATGAAGAAAAAATGTTAGAAATGGAAGTTGGGTAGGTAGAAAGCAGTGGAGCAATCATGTAAATAATACATCATCGGGCAAAATCACTAATGTACCCTCCCCTATGAGTATTCAGTATTCTAAGCTATCAGTCAAACAAGCTCAAAGAATTTCTCTGACTTTTATTGGGATCAGACCCAAGGCTCTATGAATAGTTAGTTAAAAATATTGAGTTCTTATATTAAAACCTCATTTATCATCATTTACCCTTCATTCATACATTAAAACCCCTTTTTCCTAAGTAAGCACACATTCTTGCTTAGTAAAATTGTAACCCTAGAATAATTAACGTCATCCCTTCATAAGCATTCATAAAAACCCACAAAATCACATGTATCCTAAGAATTAGTGAAAAAAATATGAAAATGAGCAATGCTTGATTATTATACTATACTTGGCGATAATATGTGTTTTTGTTTTATTACACTACCCTTTCATATTAACCTTTAACATATTTTATTAAATCCCTAAGAAATACCCTCTCCTAGTTATTAATTCCCTTATATTTGAAATACCCCAAAAACCCACTATTATAATGTTTAAGACCAAAGTCTATTATCCATATTTGCAAAAATAAGATTCCCAAATTAAAAGCCCTTTGGTCTAAAACTATCGTTATTCAAATACCCTGCCCTTATGGTCTTTAAAATATTCAAAAAGTTTAAAAACTATATAATAAACTAAAATCCTCCCCGCATATGTTTATTAGAACATCTAACAAATGTTTTAAAAACCATATTACTACCCCCGCTTATAACCATATATTCCAAATATTTTGAATCAATTAAATCATTTTTATAAGCTTCAAAAACCATAACCACTTATGTATAAAGCCCGCTCCCATATACATTTTATTAAAACCTTGTATTTTATGTTTTAAACCTTTAACCCTTAGTTATATCATAAAGGTTTAAACGCATTATAAACCCTTCCACTACATTTGATCCACCCCAGTCCCACCATTACTTTTCAATACAACTCTCAAAGCAATCCTGACCGTTCGCGTTAATTTCTCAAATACAACGGTCGATATCCAATATCGCATAGAACAGATGCACGACCGCCTGACAGCCAAATCCACACGAAATGGGTGGTTTCCCATCGACCCCTCCCCTATATGTGGCCTCTCCTAATTGGATCAGGTGGGTTTTCTTTAAAACCATTTACCACTAAAACTTCGTGCAATAACCACCGGTTTTCTATTCGTTGAATTTCCAAAACCACCTTCCCGCCTCATCACGACTCACATTCAATGCTGATTAATGCAAACCAATATGTTTGTTAAAATTTTGAAAAACATACATTTTATTCTATATTGCGCGTCTAACTTTCTGCAAAGCTTTCCCGACTGTAAAGAAAACCTATTCAAACCATTTTCTGCCATCTTTACGCATAAAGCTTGCAAACCTTTCCCCAGAAACCTGTAAAAACTGCTGAGGAGCCGCACCTGCTCCAGTTCAACAATTGAAAGCCATCAATTCAACCAAAGACTAAAGAAACCCTGTTAGAGTCGATACTTGCATACAAACAGGTATTCTTCTGAGTTTCAAACTTGCAACTAAATTGAAAAAACCTTTTTAAAAGAAAATTAATCATTTCAAAATCAAGAAATTAAGAAATTAAATTGCCCAAAAGTCCCAGAAACAGACCAAACTCTGGAAAATTTTTTCCAGAAACCTTAGTTGTCTGATGCGCGGTATTTTCAAGGAAATTTGTCAATTTTTCATAGTTTTAATGATCAATTCCAAGCTCTAGAAGGCCAGAAATCCTCTACAGGTGCCCTAATCTTCTATAAATCCTTTTTCAACAGAGTTTTAGCCCATTTTGTAGTAAAAAAAACTCAAAAAAACCCTATTTTATGTTTTATACCAGTTTTTAAAGCTTCAAAACTTATTCGAGAAACTTAATTGAGCCTAAAATCCAAAAAGAAATTTTATTTTTCTAAATTTGCCCAATCAAGCCTCTGTTATAGTAAAATTGCCTCTGCAAACAATTTAAACTTGCAGAAGCCAATCAAAATGCCTAAAAAACAGAGTGTAAGCAAGCCCGAGGGTTCTAAAACTCCTAAACCTACTCCTGCTATGACTCCAAATACTGCAATTGTAGTCAACCCATTACAACCTCCAGTTGTTGATATTGAACATATTGCCTTAGCTGATATTGAATACAAAATAGTTGATCCCATAGTTGAATTCAATCTGTTAGATATCCATAACTCGTGTTTTGAAAAATCTCTAGATGATCATGAAGAAGTTCATATTTGGGAATCCAATCTGCCCAAATATGTAGTCCCCCTGACTCACCCTTGTCAAGCAATTATCAGATTATGCCACCAGTACTACATTCCTGAAGAAAGAGCTATTGTGAATGCAAATAAAGAGGTCTCATTTACCATCACTGCAGAGTCAATAAAACAAATGTTGCAGCTTCAACCAGACCCCTAAGCAGTACCTTTGTCTATTGAAGCCCTAACTAAACTATACATTGGCCTAGAGTTCCCTAAAATATTCATGGATTTTCAGACTTTCATGCCTCTGGATGTTGAAATTCCCAAATTAAACCCTCCATATTCAACTGCCAAGTTCCCTAAAGGTTCAAGGCATGTAATCTCCATGATTTCCTTCATACTTGGGTATTTCACTGGTGAGCACACTGATGAGTCTATTTTGGGATTTTTGTCCACCTTTTCTCCAGGACAACCACCTTAAGTTATCTTTGACTATGCTGGTTTTATTTCTGATAGTATTCACTATCAATTGACTAATTTACTGCTGGAAGGAGTATTCAGATATACCTCCTATCTTTTTCACATGTTTCTTTTCTTCCAATGAGGACATAATTGCCTTCAGGAAATAGCTCAAGCTTTCTCAAGGTGAGCATCCTCAGACAAAGGAATTTTTACAGGATCAAAAGGAAAAAGATGAAATGATGAGTTTGATACTTCAACTGACAGCTCAAATTAAGGAAATGGAAGTACATATGGACCAAGTTGTCCAAGAAAAGGAGATAGTTAAAGAACCAGTCATTCCTACAGTAATCCCAGTCATCACAGTAGCAGTGGCTTCAACTTTAGGAGAAAATTTGGCACCCAAAGAGCCACTGGCCACTGCAGTGCTAGTGACTTCTTCAACAACTTCAGTAAATGAATCCTCTACAACAGTGTTACCACCTATAGATGAAAGCAGTCAACTAGTAAAAGCAATGGAAGAGATGTCCTTGAAGACCAATGAAATCAATAGATTGACAAAGATAATTGAAAATCTCGAGAAGAAAAACAAATCAACTCAGATAGATGCTAAAATACATGAAAAAAATGCCCACAGATTGAGTGAAGAGGTAAAGAAGCTCCAAAAAGAATGAACTCTCAAGGATCAAATATCATATATTAAAAATTACCTATGGAATAATGTAATTGAAGCCATCCATGATGTTTGGCCTTCAATTCAGGTAATTTTTGAGCAGACAGAGTTACTATCGGCAGCCCAAGCAGAGATCCAAAAGACACAAGCTGATTTAGCTGATAAACCAGAATAGGCTATAAGGTTAATCAATTTTCTCAACAGCAAGAATAGACAGGAATTGGAAGAATTAAAAATCAATGACAGGACAACAACTATCCTAGAGATTAGGAAAGTCACCACCAGAAGAAATTTGATGAGGCAGCTTGAAGAGAAATGTGAAGGTATGAACACTGCTATAACCATATTCATGGTTAAATTCATCAATTTAAGGCAAAAGGGACTTCCTGATATCATGGTTATTAATGACAAGTTAATGCCTCAAAATGATTATGACAAGAAGATAAGAGAACATGCCAAGGAGCAGGTGAACAAGCCAACAGGTCAAGATATTCCCACACGACAAGTATTGTTTAAAAGTTTTGAAGATTTGTTTTATATGCAGTATGAGATCAAGCACTTATTTGTCATGAAGCCCACATTTGCTGGGTACACTGAGGCTGATGAGAATTTTAGGAAACTCAAAAATATTTGAATTCCTAAAAATGAGGAGTGGCAAGCATTGACTAATTTACTATGAAGAATGAAAGGAAAACAAATGAAGAAGAAAAAATTTGTTTATTGATTTCACCGTCAAAACAGATTTTACAGTAGTAAAGCAGTTTGACTAAAGGTTAAAGAGTATCCGAAGTGAAAGAGTATCAGTGAGAAAGAGTATCAGTGAAGGCAAGTTAAATTTTGAAAAATATCTAAAGAGCTAGCAAAGAGGACACATAAGCAACCAATTGCTTCTTATCTTAAAACATTTTCTATTTATTTTGAATAAAATAGGACAGCTTGCTAATTTGTTGAGCAACTGTCACTATTATTGTTGTAAGATATTTTATTTTCCTAAGTTAATTCCTAGAAGTCATATAGGATATTTTGTCAAACATTATGTATAAATACTTCACTCTTTTGAAGTATTTTTGTGTGGAATAAAATTGTTGGAGATTACTATAGATATTTTGTTGACTTGAAAGCTTTGGATTTCGATTTTGAGTAGCAAACTATATCACCTATTTGGCATCATACTTCAGGATCCCTGTGATAAGCTATCTAGAGTGAAATACCCTTTCAAACTTGTCATTGTTATCTTATTTTGTTACATGCATACATCTGTGTTTTAATTCTAATTCTGAATGTATAACTAGGAGTATTACTACAGGACATGCTAATAGCACCCTGTTTTTAACTAGTTATCATTTCTTTGTTTTCTTCTGATTTCCGGTGCAGGGAACCTTTAATTGATCCCTCTCCTGTTTGACCTCTATATTCTACTTCCCTTTTCCGGATTTAAGGATTCTTAAGTGCCCTTTATCCCGATCATACTGTCTCAAAAACCAATTTTCCAATATCTCCAAGGGTTATCTATCTTGCCCTGCAGACATTTGACCTTTTAGGCCTTGATCCCAGTTTTTTTAGCTTGACTTAGACTCCATAGCCCAATGGACAAGTATATTTCCCTCTATCTACCCTCCAAGTGAAATTTTCCCACCAAATCTAACAAAACCAAACCAAATCTGCACTTTCATAGCTAGCCTAATATTCACAAATTAAAAGAAAGTTAAAATTTAAAGAGAGAGCCCTCTCTAAACCCTAGGAAGGCTAGATCCTAGAGTTTGAAGTAGGTTTGTGGTTACCTCTAGTATTCTTTGACTAAAAACCAAAATCCCACAACTTAAGAATTTACTGGAGTGATAACATTACTAGCGACCATACTGGGGAATAACCAGTCCTCAGTCATAAAATTATTCTTAAAGGAATAATTTAATTCATCCTTTTACTTTAAGATTGTTTTTATAGGTTGTGGGTATTGGAAAATTGTAATTCTGGCTTCTAGGAAAGTCTATTATACCAGGTCTAACCTGGATCCTAAGCCTGCTGTTATAGTAGATGACCCAGACCGAATTGGTACAAAGAAAAAACAAAGAGAAAACTTAGAGGCTGAAATCTCATTAATAAGAGTCAATTCATTACCAAGTGAATTGGTAAGTCTGCAAGATATTGATTTTGATCTGAAATTTGGGCATTCCTTATTTAAAAGTAAAACTGAAAATGATTTAATACTGTTGTTTTAGACCCTGATTTTATTTCATTTTTGAATGAAAAACAAAAATCTACTGCAGTAAGTTCTAAATCTAATAAAGCTAAATATCAGACCAAAGTTGAAGAAATTAATGTTACTATTCTAAAGGATATTGATGAAGCTATTGAATTAACTCATTTATTGACTTATGCAAACAGACCTTCAGTTTCTCAGTTACACACTACAATAATTCCAACTAGAGATTCATCTCTTTATGTTGTTAGATCATTCATAAATTCTACCACTAGCTCATCTACAGATCCATTTATCCCTAGGTTACCTCTATAACCTAGAGTATTATTTCCATCAATCACTTCATCCACTATATCCATTAGTTCACCTTTTGATTTCTTAAATACATCATCCTCATTTCCCAGCACTTCAAATACAATCTATAGTTCATCCGCTATCATTTCCAGCATAGCTCCAATCAGTTCTACCTTACCTCCTAGCCAAGCTAAGCTTCAAGCTATGGATGCTAGATATGCTCTCCTTTTCCTACCGCAACAGCTTCATGACATGCCACAAGACTATCAAAATAAAATACCACTTTTTGATGGCACTACTCAATATACTTCTCAACAACACATTGCTAAGATGACAAACTTCTTTGAAATTTATGAAATTGATGATTCAGATGTTCAAATGAGACTGTTTGCTCAAACTTTAACAGGAGCAGTTAAGAAATCGTTTAAATATTTAGCTGTTGGTAGTGTAACTGATTTAGTTGTCTTTTTTAATTTTCTTTTAAATAAATGGGAAAAGAAAAAGAACCCCCTCCAAATTTTGTCTGAATTTTATTCTTTGAAAAGAGCTCCAAATGAGTCAGTCCAAGATTACTGCACCAATATAATAGTGTCTATAATTATATCCCTACAAATATTAAACTTAATCCTTATTCAGTTCTGCTCAAATTCCCTGATGGATTTGACACAAATATGGCTTACCAATTAAGGGAAAGAGATGCAGACACCTTAGAAAAAATGCAAACTGATGCAGTTAATGTAGAAGTGAGCATTCTAGCCAGAAAAGCTAGACTTAGAAATGAAAGAAGAGTGACCATTAAAGAAGAAAATGCTAATTCAGATACAAAAATGGATGTTATAGATAAAACTTTAGAAAGAGTGATTGATAGACTAGATAATATGGAGAGAAGACCTCAGTGTGATAACCAACAGCAGATCAGAAATCCCAATTTTAGAAAAAACATAAATTCTAGAAAAGAAAAAGAAACATCCCCAGACCAAACAATTAGGCCACCATTCCAAGAGAACTATGCTAAAAGTTCTCAGAATAATAATGATGATGAGGAGGATACTATTAATATAATGGGAATAGATGACAATAATACTATTTTCCTAACTCAGGAAGATCAGGAATTGTTTGAACTTCAACAACTTAAATTAGATTCTAGTGAATCCTTTGATTATAAGCAAGGTTATGACTATGCAATCAATGAAATACACAGTCAATATAACCTTAGAAACAAGAAAAACAATGAGTCATGTACTAAGAAAACTTCCCAAACTCAGAATCAGAAAATAGTAGAAGCCCCTAAAACAAAAGTTTTGCAAATTCTCCCAAGGGAAAATAAGCAAAACTCAAATTCCTCCCAAAACATTTCAAGTCCTAAGAAAGCATCAGGCCCTAAAATTGTTGATATTACTGATGAAGTTGCTCAAGATGAAAAATATTCTCAAAAATCTACTGCTGCTAAAGCTTCTAATTCTGTAAAAACAACAAATCTAGATCCCAAAAAATCTTCTGCTAATCCTAAAACAGTAGACCAAAAAACTGTTTCCTCAAAAACATCTACTGAAAATTCTAAATCAGTAAGAACATCTACTGCTTCACAAAAAATCACTGAAAAGAAAGTTAGAAGTAGTAAAACACAAGAAACACAAACAGAGAATCCTAAAACAATTGAAAATGAAAAAACAACTGTAGAAAAACAAGACAAACCAACACAAACTACAGTTACCAAAGAAGAATTGATTCAAATCAGTAAAACTCAACCTGCATTCAACATACAATCAGAAATTGTAAAGCTTAAAATACCAAGTCCTTTAACTGAATTGGTAGAAAATGACTTGTATAGATCAACCATAACTGAAACATTAAATATGAATGATGGAGAAGACTCCATAAATCTAAATGATGATTAGCCAGAGTTGATTTTTGGTCCAGATGCAAATGGAAAACATGCAGATGGTGCAATTCCTCCATTTTATATCAGTCTCACCATTCATGATCAAATTGTACATAACACAATGCTAGATTCAGGAGCTTCCCATAATTTAATGCCAAAAGCCATCATGGAAACTCTAAATCTAGAAATTACAAGGCCATACAAAGATTTGTTTTCTTTTGATTCTAGTAAGGTTAAATGCTTAGGTTTAATCAAGTATTTGTGTGTAACACTAGTTCAATACCCTGGTAAGAGTATATTAATGGAAATTATAGTAGCTGATATCCCACCAAAATATGGTATGCTACTTTCTCGCTCATGGGGAGCAAAGTTGCAAGGATCTCTACAATTGGACATGTCTTATGCTACTATATCAGTGTTTGGCCAACCTAAAAATTTATATAGGGAATCATTAATGAAGTACATGGTCAGTAGTGCTGAAAGATCTATAAAATACCCAATTTACTCTACACCAACTGACCTTGATTCTTTTATCCTATGTAACTCCGAAACAAATGAAATCCAAACTGAACTAGTAGATAAAAAGAGAGCACCAAACAATGATAACATTTTTCATGAATCTCAATGGAATTTATACTTTGATGGTTCAGTGAATAAGTTAGGAGCAGGAGCAAGAGTCTGGATAACAAATATGGAGACCAATCATTCTGAAGGTCATGCTTTCAGGCTAAATTTAAAACATAAAAACAATATGGCCGAGTATGAAGCCCTTATCCTAGGACTCCAAATCATCAGAAACTCGGGAGGAAAAAGAATTTTAATCATGGGAGATTCAGATTTGATCATAAAACAAGTAAATGGAGTTTATTTTGTTTACAATCCTAGACTAACCAAATATAGAGACACTGTCATAGATTTAACTGATGATTTATTGGAATGTAAGTTTGTTGTTATACCTAGAAACAAAAATATACAAGCTCATTGTCTTGCAACTTTTGCTAGTACATGCAATTTACCATTTCAACCTAATCACAAATATACTGCTGAAGTCAAACATAGGCCAATAATTCCAGATAATCTTAATTATTGGCAGATTTTTTCTCAAGATGAACAGATTTACAAGTTTATGAACAATGAAGGAGAATTTCAGAATTGTATTATAGATACAGATTGTACAATAAATCATGATTTGGATTGTGAAATAGATTTAAATGAGTTAGATGTAAATAAAATAAAGTTTGATAAACCTACTAGATTTAGTCAAGCTGATATAGATATCTTAGAGAAAGTAGAGATTGAAGAAATTATTGAAGATGAATCAGATATATTGAATCTTAAGGATAATTTTTTACCTAAAGGTTTAACCCCCTTAGAAGATCTTTTTGACTCTAATGATGTAGCTAAAAAACAAAAAATGGAGCCAATGAGATCTGACATAGAAGAATGTAACATTGGTACAGAGTCAAAACCAAAGATAATCAAACTGTCCAAAATTTTACCTCAACAAGAAAAGGATAAATATATTGAGCTTTTAAAGGAATATCAAGATGTGTTTGCTTGGAGTTATGAAGATTTAAAATCTTATGATACAAACATAATCCAACATAAAATTCCAATAAAAGAAGATCAAAAGCCATTCAAACAAAAGTTGAGAAGGATTAACCCTGTCCTATCACCTTTGATTGAAAAAGAAGTTAAAAGGATGTATGATGCCTAGATATTTGCACAAATCAGATATTCTAATTGGGTTTCAAACCTAGTTCCTACAAGAAAGAAAATAGGAGAAATTAGATTGTGTGTTGACTTTAGAAATCTTAAAAAAGTATATTTAAAGGATAATTACCCTTTATCTAAAATGGACCACATATTATAAAGGGTAGTAGGTTCTTCAAGGATTTCATTGTTAGATGGTTTTTCAGGATACAACCAGATCCTAGTCCAAGAAGAAGACCAAGCTAAAACAACATTTACTACTCCTTGGGGCACTTTTATGTATGTAAAAATGCCTTTTGGTCTAATGAATGTAGAAGCAACCTTTCAAAGGGCTATGGAGATAGATTTTTCAAAGGAAATACATGAGTTCTTAGTAATTTACTTAGATGACATTACTATGTTTTCCAAAACAGATAATGAACACTTGGATCATTTGAGACAAGTTTTTATTAAGTGTAGGAAATATGGCATCTCTTTAAATCCTAAGAAAATTCTATTTGAATTAGAAGAAGGTAAGTTACTTGGACATATAATCTCAAAAGAAGGAATCAGAATAGATCCTGCTAGGATAGAAGCAATTCTAAACATCAACCCACCAAGAAACATCAAAGAATTACAAGCCTCTTTAGGTAAGATAAAATTTTTAAGAAGATTCATATCTAATTTAACTGAGATAATTAGAGAATTGAATAACATGCTAAAAAATGATTTAGTTCTTAGATGGACTATTGAGGCTAAACAATCATTTGACTCTATCAAACAAGCCTTAACCAAAACTCCAGTCCTAATAAGTCCTGATTTTAAGAAAGATTTCATGATCTTTTCATTTGCTTCAGAACACACCATTGCTGTAGTTTTACTGCAGAAAATGACCAAGGATTTGAACAACCTATAGCTTTTTTTAGTAAGGCCCTTAGAGATGCTCCTTTGAAGTATAACATTATGGAAAAACAAGCCCTAGCCTTGGTTAAGGCCATTAAAGACTTCAGAGTTTATATTCTCTACTCACACATTATTACCTATGTCCCAAATTCTGTAGTTAAAGACATTCTTACTCAGGATGGTCCTGATGGAAGAAGAGGTAAGTGGATTGCCACTATCTTGGAATATTACATAGAGATAAAACCCACCAAGCTCATTAAAGGTCAAGGATTAGCCAGACTTATGGCTTAATCCAGTTGTAATGCCCTAGATATCAATTTCATTGCTCAAGGAGATGATCAGGAAGAGATGGCGACTCCATCAATCAGTGAAGCCTTTTCACACTCACCTTGGTATACAAATATCATATTTGTACTCCAAAACTTACAAGCTCCTCCTGGATTGTCTAGAACCAAAGCTAGATTTTTAAAACTTAAAGCAGTAAGATTTTGTATCTTAGATAATGTACTTTTTTGGAGAGATAATAGTGGGATTTTACTAAATTGTTTACTAAAGGAAGAATCTGACAAAATACTTGAATAATTTCATGTAAGTGATTGTGGAGGACATTTATACTAGAAAAATACTGCTGACAAGATCCTGAGAGCTGGTTTTTACTGGCCTACCTTGTTTGTTGATGTCAAAAAATATGTTACTTCATGTCATAAGTGCCAAATTTTTTAGGGTAAGAAGAAATTATTATCCCTCCCTTTAAAGCCTATTTCAACTGAAATTATATTTCAATAATGGGGTTTAGACTTCATTGGTGAAATTCACCCCCCCTCTTCAGGCCAACATAAGTGGATTTTGACAACCACTAATTATTTTACCAAGTGGATTGAAGCCATACCCTCCAGACAATCCACAGATACTGTCATTATTTCCTTCCTAGAAAACAACATTCGTTCAAGATTTGGATGCCCCCAAAAGATAATCACTGACAATGCAGCAGCATTCAAATCCAAGAAAATGATTGACTTTTTCCACAAATACCATATTACCCTAGGCCACTCTACTGCATATTACCCCCAGGGTAATGGCCTAGCTGAATCCTCAAACAAAAGCCTTGTAAATATCATCAAAAAATTACTTGAAGACAATAAAAAGACTTGGCATAAGCAGTTAGTCAATGCCTTATGGGCAGATAAACTTACTACTAAAAAATCCATTGTTACTTCACCTTACCAACTAGTTTATGGAATGGACGTTGTTTTTCCTTCCTCCCTAGGTGTACCAGTGATGAAAATTATCCAAGAATTACAAGTTGAAAAAAATGACATCCAAAGAAGGATAAATCAAACTATTCACTTGCAACAAACAAGGGAAGAAGTTTATATCAAATCTCAAGCCATTCAGGATAAGATCAAGAAAATCTATGATAAAAAGACTAAAGAAGATGATTTTTACATAGGAGATAAATTTTTAAAATGGGATTCTAGAAGAGAAGACAAAGGAAAATATGGAAAATTTGATTTTCTATGGAAAGGGCCTTATGTAATTTATGGATATAGAGGTAATAATGCTTTCCTTCTGAAAGAATTGGATGGAACAGATCTGCAAGAAGGACCAGTTAATGGCAAAATACTGAAGCACTACTACTCTCCTAAGTTAACAAATAGTTAGTTTTTATTCACTTTGATCATTGTACATACACATTGCAAAGTTTAGATTGGATTGGATTTTTCCTTAGCAAAGTTGAAGCCCGAAGAGAAGGCCCTAAGATTTGAAAATTAAATATCATAAATATGAATAAGTTGCAGATATCAGAAGACATTTACAGGATCATCACAGTCAAATTTCAAAGGCTACTAGTCTCAGAGTTCTTGATATTTCACCAGGAAATGTCATCCCCATGTGGAGCCACTGTTAGGGTCCTATAATAATAGGGTTCATAAAATTTTGAATTGAATTTGATAAGTCTTGTGAATATGTACATACCTTGCTTTCTGCAAGTTGTTTTCCCATATTTTGAAAAAATGAAAAATAATAAAAAATCAAAAAGAGGGTAAAAAGTCCTAAAAGAAAGATCAAAGGACTTCGAAAAATATAAACCCTAAAAGAAAAGAAATAAGACCTAAAAGTGAGCAAGTCCAAATGCCACTAATTTTACTTTCACTGCAAGAATAATGATTATGTGCAGAGTGTCAATAAATGCCATAATCCATGATCAGTTAAACAGTTTAATCTTAACTTTTCATGCTTTCAATTTCATGTTTTAGATAGAGAATAAAGATTTTTCAAACAGTTTAAACTTGAAAAATCAGTAGATAGGTAGAGAATAATGATCCAGGTGGATTAATCAGGTACAATTACAAGTGGCTCAGCACAGAGGGCTCAAAAATTAAAGTGTTCTAAAATCTCTCGAACCAAGTGTTGTAGATCTCGTCTTTCTGATTCCAAAAGTGCAAACGACACTCAATTCAGAGTCCGTATGAAGGAGTTAGGAGCGGTCAGAGTTCCGGGTTGACTTGGTGACTGGGCAGCCTTAAGGAAGATGCAATTTGGACCAAAACCAGGCCACCGGATTCCGACCCACTCAGGCCAGTTTCCGGGCTGAATTTTCGCCTAGTTAATTTTCCTCCTTGGTCCAAAACTGATTTTTCAAAAAAACCTCATATTGTTTTAATAAAACAATTTTATATTAAAAAAAGGTGGCGGGGCCACGAATCCTGCCACCCAGCCAACACATGTGGTCCCACAGGCCGTGAACCCCGTGGGCCACTCCATATGGCACCATATATATATATGGGCCGGCAAGGATCAAACCTGCTCGGCCTCAAAGGCCGGCCCGCTCCACGGGCTGCCCAACTCATAAAAACAAACACTCCAACCCGTTAATACATGCGTTAACCACCGTATCATGTGGTTATAACACATTTAAACCATATCATAATGGTTGGGTTGCACAACCAAACATGCACCCACCTTTAACCATTAGTTAATGGTTCGGTTAATGAAAATATATGCGGGGTTTTAAAAAAGACGCGACATAGTTTTATTTAAAACATAAACGCACCATAGATGGGGTCGGTGGGGTTGGAACCCCCGACCTCCACCTTAAAAAGTCCACCTGCAACCGTTAGGCCAACAGTTACTTTGTTTAATCCGCCTAGCAATTCGATATTTAAACTCAGATTTCTGCAAGTGCGCCAGGCCAAGGAGGAGGAAGATGGAGCACGAATTTTATGAGTATTAATGTTATTTTGCAAAGCATCATGGGCACGGAATCCGAGGAGATGCACGGATTTCCAGACTTATGATTTTTTTTATTGCAGGTCATGTGGAACCATGAGCCCAGAAAGAGGCAGGCAGAACCTTGATTGAGCTCAACTTTCAGGAGGGTGAAATTTTGACTTTGTCCAAATGGGACAAATTTTATGTCATTTCAGCACTACTCGATGCCACGAGTCTGATCGCATGCTCAGTTTTTTTATCTGAGTTTTTTTTATTTTTCAGCAACTTTTGGAAGTGGGTTATGCAGGTGTCAAATTTCCACGTGTGAGCAGTCGTTTTCACATTTTTCGATGCCACAAGATTGATGGTGTTTTCAGATTCAGCCGTAGAGCAGCTCAACTTCAGCAAATGGTAGCATGAGGTATATGATGTGGATTCCATGTACTTATTCATTTATTTCTCTTTGAGATGCATTATGTCTTGCAGATCCTGGTTGATACATGAGTTGTGGGATCTTGCCTCATGTTGTTATTGATGTACTTTTAGTTATGGATTTGTGTCATGTATGAGATCCCTTTTATGCCACATTGGCGGGATGCTCTTTTTTTTCATATGTGTATTGTTGAGATCCCTTGTTTGCGAGGAATGGCGGGATGATCTTATTTATTACATGTCAGTTATGGTCATACTAATAGGAGTCTTTCTTTATGTATGAGAGTTTCGCAGTGGAACATCTCTTAAAGAAGTCAAGCCACTCCTGCGTGAGGGAAATTTTTCCTTGTATGTCATTGGAAATCACATCCATGTACATCTTCTTCTTACAACACATAATGCAATGGCCTACACCATCTTGACACCGAGGCCCTAAGATGTAGTCCCTCCTAGACGAACTCCGTCATCAAATGACGTGTTCTTATGATTGTTGATCTTGTTCATTTATGCTCCTTTTCTTTATAGCTACAATTTTTCATTTATGTTCTTTAACGTCTTAATTAAATGCAATTCTAATTATCAACCAAAGTAAAAGGTCTTGGTTAAGGGTATCAAGATTTTACCCTGGATCAAGTGGTATCAGAGCAGGTCTTCTTGCTGATTGGATTGCAGGCGTGAACATTGGACGTTCGCTGAGTTGAGCCATGGAAATGTCAAGGACATGTATGAAACCATGCTCAGGGTGCCCGAGAAAGCAGACATACTGTACGAGGCTTACGAAAAACAAGCAGCAGAGAACGAAGAATTGAAGACCCTCCTACACAAAGACAAGGAGGACAAACAACAACTGCAGCTTTAGTTGCAAGCCACAACAGAAGCGTGGGAAGATTGGAAGCGCAACAATGAAATTCTGCAAGCAGATCATGAAGCCTTGAAGGCGTTCCTACATGAAGAGAAGGAGGAGAAGCAGCCGTTGCAGCTTCAGTTGCAAGCCACGACAGAGGTGTGGTTGTTGGACATTAGATAAACCAACACTCCCCGTGTGTTTCGCGACATGGACTAACCGCCTTTCGTGGATCCTTATCTCTGGCGATGCGATCGTTGACTAACACCTGCAGGTTTTGGTCTAACGGAAATCGTGATTCACAACAAGCGGTATCAGAGTGTAGGTCACGAGTTCGATACACACCCGACTCGCGTTGGGGGGGAGATTGTTGGACATTAGATAAACCAACACTCCCCGTGTGTTTCGCGACATGGACTAGCCGCCTTTCGTGGATCCTTATCTCTGGCGATGCGATTGTTGACTAACATCTGCATGTTTTGGTCTAACGGCAATCGTGATTCACAACAGTGGTAAGATTTGAAACGCAACAACAAAACTCTTCAGAGAGATCACGATTCCTTAAAAGCATTCCTACAGAAAGAGAAGGAGGAGACACAGTAGTTGCAGCTTCAACTACAAGCCGTGTCAGAGGCATTGACAGAAGTGAAGTGCAACGAAGGCTTACAACATCTTTCTTGATCTGTTTCGCAATCAACACTTAAGGTAAACAGTGTTGATTTTGTTTTATTTTCTTCACATGATATAATTTCAGTTGGAAGTGTGGAGATACCCATCACAGGTATCGGCATGAGACTCCTCACCAAAATGGGGTACAGAGGAGGAGGACTTGGCATTCGTGGCCAAGGCATAACCAAACCATTGGAGGTTGTGCAACGACCTTGTTATGCAGGTTTGGTGATCAGGAGCTCAAATCTGAGCTTGGGAAAAAGCTCAAAAATGAAAGTGCTCAAATTGATTTGGAACCTGAGTGACGGGATAGGCCTCGGCGATACGATCCCAACGCCGTGAATGGCACTGAAAACCGACGCTGTATGAAGAAGTTGTTGCACTTTGAAATCGCCCAATAACCTTCAATTTTGAAAGGAAATTTTTTTAATATTATGTATTGGAATAATTTTATTTTTTTATTAAGGTTTAATTAATTAATTAAATTATATAGTTATTAATATTTATATGATTTTTATTAATCATATATTATATTCTTATTTATATTTTTTAATTAATTATTATAAAAAAAATTAATTAAACCTTATTAAAAATATAAATATTAAACTACATATATGTATTAAACAAATTCGAATTTATGTAAAGTCCTTAACCCAAATTCGAATTATTTTACAAAACCCAAATGGAAAAGTTTAAAACCCAAAATCGAAAGTCATATGGTTAAATATTAAAGGTCACGTGGCAGGTTTATGTTTTGGTGGGCGGAACATTAAAGGGGCTAGCCCCTTTGAGCTAGCCCGACCCCATTTATATGACCACGATGATGACCATGGGCTTCAAAAATTACAGTGGAGTTTATTACGGTTTAAACATAACCGTTAGTTGTATGGGCATGTGACAACATAATAGACCATGATGCCACGTTTTGTAAACGGTATGGTTAGCAGTCTTCACGCGGTTTCGGAGGCAGATTAGACGGAGCGTTCACATGCCATTAAACCAACATTTAATTTAACTGTTAGTTGTTCCGCCAAATTTGGAGCGCGCCCTCCTAATTCGGCGGCATCACTAAATTTAACTGCAGCTAACTAAATTTGGCACACAATTAGTGGGATTTTTGCCTAACATTGGGCAAAATACTGTTTTGGGCATATCTTTCACATGGGAGATCCTTTTGGAGTGATTTTTTTTTCGATTTTGGGTCTCTTCGACATTCTGGACTCAATGGAGCAGATATGAAGTCTAACAGAGGTCATCTTCAGAGGTTTAAGTTTCGAAGAAGATGAAGGAGCCATAAGGGCCTGGAAGGAGAAGGTTGTGTTTTGGACTGTGTTTCTCTATTTAAGGTAAATGAATAGGAATTATTAGCTATTTCATACCTTTTGAATCTTTTTAGATGGTTTTAAGAGCCTGTTAAGAACTTTAGAAAGCCGAAAAACTTCATTTAAGTTCTAGAGGCCATTTTCCAAACAGAGTGTATAAGCGAAACTGGAGCAGCCGGAGGCCGTTTCTGATGAAAAAAAACTCCATATTGACTATTTCAGTCATTATGGAACCAATGGAAGTGGTTTCAGATCATTTTGATTACTTCTATAGCTCGAGAAGTTGATATGAAGTCGTGGGCAACCCTGGGCAAACCGTGGAGGAGAGCCATTTTTGGGGATGTTGTGCTTAATGTAAGAAATTTATCAGTTGGTATTTGATTTATGATCATTATTGGATGCAGCAGTAGTGATTTCAAGAGCAGAAACATAAATCTGAGGGATTTTGTGCCATTTAGAAGCTCAGAGAAGCTTAGTGCACCGATAGAAGGATGTGTGTCCATGGAAGCCTAAAGCTGTTTGCAGGAATTGGACAGCCATTAAAGGGATTTAAAATGGTATTCTCAGCCCTTTGAATCATTCTTGTATTCATTGTGGTTAAGTTTGGAGCTTGTAAAATAATTTTATTACCTTAATCCCAAAGAGTCTAGTCATGTTGATGAAGCTCAAAGGAGATGTAGCCCAAGAGTTGGGGTGAATTCCTATATTATATTGCTGTTGTGTTTTGTTATTCTATGGCTGAATTATGTTGCTGATATACATGTTAAGTTTCAGCAAAAAAAAAAAAACTTAAAACACATAAACAGAAGAAAAGACATACAGCTCTTCCAAGCAAAAATTCTGCATAATGTCAAGTTTGAGTAAGGTCATTTTAATTAAGTCTGAGTGTTTACTTCTATTATTTCTATAGGCAGAGTCTGTAAGAGGTCCAGGTAGCCTTTGGATTCATCCTTTATTTGAAAAGTGACATATCCGGTAAATGCCCCTACAATCTATCTCTGTATTAGAAATAAGAAGTTCTCACATTTTCAGATTTAAAATTTGAAGTATTTGCACTCATTTACATAAATGAAAATGGATACCTTGCACCCTTTTCAAGTACCTTCCATTTTCAGATCAGATGGTATTAGAGCCAGGTTGAGCATTCCTTATGGTGCAAAAGGTTTTAAAACAGTGTAAGAGATTTACTTTTTTATTGGTTGCAAAATGGCTGCTTGAATGAGAAGGGGTCTTTACTGACATTTGGTTAAAATCTTGTCGTTTGTTTGAAAGCTTTGAGGACTTTTCTTTGGAAGTTTCTTTTGGTTGTTTTGACCATTTACACAATGTCAACTTCTTCTGCAAGTGAAGTTTCCTCCTTCAAGACACTCTTCAGTGATGACATGAAAGAAGAGTTCATTAAGGTGAAGGACATGGTGCAGATTCTCCTTGAGGATCAAAGGGAAAGTGTTCAACTTCGTGCACAATTGCTAGCTATGCAGGAAGAGAAAGAAGCCATTCTTCAAAGAATGCATGATATGGAGTTGCAGCTTCTTCAAGCTCAAGAAGCTTTGTCCAAGAAAATACCTCATCTTCAGGATGTAAATCATGAGGTAAATCATTCTAATTTGTCTTCAAGTTCCTCCATTGAAAAGTATGTTGGTTCTTTTGAAAAACATACAAGAGATATTGGGTCCAAATTGATGTTGAAAATGGGCTATCAAGAAGGCAAAGGTTTGGGCAAGCATGCACAAGGCATTGTTGAGCCTATTTGTGTTGTGGAGCGTCCCAAGAATATTGATCTTGGCTATGAACAGCTTAATGGCGAAGCTTTGAGCACATGCATTCAAGAATGTGATGAAAATTTGAAGAGAACATTTCTCCCAAGTTCTCAATTACATCAATGTCATGATGGCAATCTTCCTTACCATTGTTTGAAGCCTTTGTTGCAGCAAGAAGATGGTAGACATGTAGCTTATGGCAAGCATGCAAAGCAGCATAAGAGGATTTCTTGTACATATTGTGGTCGATTTAACCATCATGTTTCGAGATGCTGGATGAGGAAGAAGGCACACAAGAAGCAGATGAAGCAAAGACTACCTTCAAAGAAGGTGCATATGATTTGCACTTTTTGCGAAAAGAAGGGACATGTTGTCTCTCATTGTTGGACTTTGCATCCAACTCGTCGTCCCATGCACATGCAGCAAGAGGACAAAAATATTGGCGAAGGTGGAACCTCATATTCCATTATTGATGTGGAAAGGGAAGTTTCACATGAGGAAAATTTGCAGCAGCAAAAATTGCCATGGAAGTGGCTTGGTGAGAAGTGGATGGACTTCTTGACACAGTAAGACGTACTCCTTTTGTACATATGCAAATTTCAGATGTACGCATGTATTTTATGCTGTAATATCTTGTTTGTTTTGAGCCTCCTTAGATCATTGATCAAGGCAGCGTTGTACAGTTTCACTCTGTAAATTTCTTGCCAGAAATTTCTGTGTGGGTTCAAGAAGGTCAGTGGTGGACAGTTGTGGACAAGCGCTTTCAGAAAGGGAAATGTCGATTTCTTTCCATTTGTGGTTCAATTTCATTTGCTTTTCAAGGAAATTTTTTTTGAAGGGCTGAAGAGAAGAGGATTTGTATTCTCTCATTTGCTATATTACAGTTCAGTTCTTCATTTCAGTAAGTTTTTGGGGACAAAAAGCCTCTCATTTGGGAGATGTGATTAGGAGCTCAAATCTAAGCTTGGGAAAAAACTCAAAAATGAAAGTGTTCAAATTGATTTGGAACCTGAGCGACGGGATAAACCTCGGCGATACAATCCCAACGCCATGAACGACACTGAAAACCGACACTGTATGAAGAAGTTATTGCACTTTGAAATCGCCCAATAACCTCTAATATTGAATGGGTATTAATAAATTTATGTGTTGGAAATTTATTTATTTATTTTAATTATAGTTTAATTAATATTTATATATATATATAAATTTAATATTTTATTTGATTTAAAAAATCATATATATATATATATATATATATATATATATATATATATTAAATATTAAAAACTTTAATTAAATTATTTAAATACCACACATTATTTCAAATTCGAATTAATATAAAAACCCAAAGTTCTAATGTCAAATGTGAAATGTGGCAAAGGTTAAATTCATATGTTACGTTCAATGGCAAAAGTCATGGGTTAATTCAAATGTCAAAAGGTCAAAGGCACGTGCTGTAATACATTTGGTGAGCGGAGGTTTCAAAGGAATTCGAGCTAGCCCTCTCCACAATCACGTGACCGCATCCACAGAACCGTAGGCCCTCCACAACCGGCGGGAATTTCAATGCGGTTAAATGTTTAATGTTTGGACAAGAGTTCATGTAATGGCCGGTTAAATGTTATTGTTTAAAGTTTATTATAATGGTTTTCATAACCGTTTGACCCAACGTATATGCCAACAGGTGCGGAACATGTGACCGCATTAACTATAACAATAAATGCTAGCAGTTAGCAGTTCCACCAATTTTGTTAGCGCGTCGCCAAATCAGGAGATTCTTCCACATTTAACTCCAGTTAACTAAAGTTGGCCCACCTTTTATGGGATTTTTCCCTAACATTGGGCAAAATGCTGTTTTGGTGATATCTTTCACATGGGAGATCCTTTTGAAGTGAATTTTTTTATTTTATTTTGGGTCTCTTCGAACTTATGGACTCAATGGAGTAGGTCTGAAATCTAACAGAGGTCATATTCATAGGTTTAAGCATCGAAGAAGATGAAGGAGCCATCAGGGCCTGGAAGGAGAAGGCTGTGTATTAGACTGTGTTTCTCTGTTTAAGGTAAATGAATAGGCATTCTTAGCTATTTCATGCCTTTTGAATCTGTTTAGATGGTTTTCAAAGCCTATTAAGAACTTTGGAAAGCCGAAAAGCTTCATTTAAGTTCTAGAGGCCATTTTCCAAATAAAATGTGTAGGCGAAACCGAAGCAGCCGGAGGCCGTTTTTGACGAAAAAAAACTCTATATTGACTAATTCAGTCATTATGGAACCAATGGAAGTTGTTTCAGATCATTTTGAGTACTTCTACAGCTCGAAAAGTTTATATGAAGTCATGGGCAACCCTGGGCAAACCGTGGAGGAGAGCCATTTTTGGGGATGTTGTGCTTAATGTAAGCAATTTATCAGATGGTATTTGATGTCTGATCATTATTGGATGCAGCAGTAGTGGTATTAGGGACAGAAATAGAAATATGAGGGAGTTTGTGCCATTTAGAAGCTCAGAGAAGCTTAGTGCACCGACAGAAGGATGTGTGTCCATGGAAGCCTAAAGCTGTTTGCAGGAATTGGACAACCATTAAAGGGATTTAAAATGGTATTCTCAGCCCTTTGAATCATTTTTGTATTCATTGTGGTTAAGTGTGGATCTTGTAAAAGAATTTAAGTACCTTAATCCCAAAGAGTCTAGTCATGTTGACGAAGCTGAAAGAAGATGTAGCCCAAGAGTTGGGGTGAACTCCTATATTATATTGTTGTTGTGTTTTGTTATTCTATGGCTGAATTATGTTGCTGATATACATGTTAAGTTTCAGCAAAAACAAATAAACTTAAAACACATAAACAGAAGAAAAGACATACACCTCTTCCAAGCAAAAATTCCGCATAATGTCAAGTTTGAGTAAGGTCATTTTAATTAAGTCTGAGTGTTTACTTCTATTATTTCTATAGGCAGAGTCTGTAAGAGGGCCAGGTAACCTCTGGATTCATCCTTTCTTTGAAAGGTGACATATCCGGTAAATGCCCCTACAGTCTATCTCTGTATTAGAAATAAGAAGTTCTCACATTTTCATATTTAAAATTTGAAGTATTTTCACTCATTTACATAAATGAAAATGGATACCTTGCACCCTTTTCAAGTACCTTCCATTTTCAGATCATTTGGGGTACACTGGCGAAGGATGTTCGAAGAAAATCAAGGGAAAATAGATAATGATGAGCTCTCCAAGGAAGAGGAATGATGGGGACACTTTGCCATCATTCCATGGTAGTGCACGTTGCAGTGAAGGAACTGAGGCGAGCTCCCATCATCATGATCGCACCAAAGACCACCCTAGAAGGTATACTAAGTCTCATTATTCCAGAGTGCATTTTGACTATAAGAATGTTGATAACCACGATCATAAAATATGGCATCGTAAAACTTGTTATTTTTGTGGTTTAAATAACCATGTGATTTTTGAGTGCTGGAAGAGGATGGCAGCACAAAGGAGGAAGAGGCATGAAAATCCTTCTCCCCAACAGGAAAAGAAATCAGTTAAGTAGGTTTGGAGGAAAAAAAAACTTTTGCACCCATTGCGACTGAAGTGGCCACCAAAGAGCCACATGCTAGAAACTTCATCCAGAGCAGCGCCTTAAAGACAAAGCGCCCGTGCATACACCAGTCGAAAGCGTTGATCGACAAGCAAGTTCACCACAGAGAAATGATCCACTCGTTTTAATAAATGAGAAGTGGTTCTTCTAGATTTTTTTTTTTCTAGAGATGTTAAGCTTGTCATGGCCATTCTTGTAAGTCATTTGTCCATTTTTATTATGAAAGTGATGATGTGTTTCCATCACTCGTTTAAGTGACCATGACATTTTTTTTTGGCCTTGTTTTATAAGTCGTGTGTTATATCTCTTTCATGTAAAAGTGATGATGTGTTGCCATCACTTTGAGATGCGACGATTATGTTTTGGTCATGTTCTATGAGTCGTCTGATGCATTTCTTTCATGTAAAAGTGATGAGGTGTTTTTCCATCACTTCGAAATGCAATGATGAGGTCTGGTCTTGTAATTTTGTTGAGGTATGATTTCCATTTTTTCTGTAAGCTTGACCACCGAGTACATGTTATAAACTCGTGGCAAGTATTGAAATATTTGGGTAATTATTGGTCACATTGAGAATGTAATGTTCGTTGCAGCTTTAGGCAGGTGTTGGCATTCCGATTTCGAAGGACAAAAGTGAAGGATTCTTCAAGGGATGTGCCTTCTCAAACATTTGTGTTGCAACAAATTGCAAGGGATGTGCCTTTTCAGACATTTGCATTTCTGCAGTTGCAGGTGTTGGCTTTGCATCTTGATTCTGAAGTACGTAAGGTGAAGGAACCTTCAAGGGATGTGCCTTTTCAGACATTTTCATTTCCGCAGTTGTAGGTGTTGGCTTTGCATCTTGATTCCGAAGTACGAGAAGTGGAGTCTTCAAGGGATGTGCCTTTTCAGACATCACATTGCAACAGTTGTAGATGATGGTTTTGCATCTTGATTCTGAAGTATGCTAGGTGAAGGAGTCATGTGGGGATGTGCCTTTCAACGACAGTTGCAGACAGTTGATGATAGGTAAAGTTTGATGCTTTTGGAGGACGAAAAGCTCCTTAGTGGGGAGGATTGATCTAGGTGGATTAATCAGGTACAATTACAAGTGGCTCAGCACAGAGGGATCAAAAATCAAAGTGTTCTAAAATCTCTCGAACCAAGTTCATGTTGTAGATCTCGTCTTTCTGATTCCAACGGCGCAGACGACACTCAATTCCGAGTCCGTATGAAGGAGTTAGGAGCGGTCAAAGTTCCGGGTTGACTTGGTGACTGGGCAGCCTTAAGAAAGACACAATTTGGACCAAAACTAGGCCATCGGATTCGGACCCACTCAGGCCAGGTTCCGGGCTAAAATTTCGCCTAGTTAATTTGCCTCCTTCAGTCCAAAACCGATTTTTTCAAAAAAAACTCATATTGTTTTAATAAAACAATTATATTATAAATTAAATGTGGCGGGGCCACCAATCTCGCCACCCAACCAACACATGTGGTCCCACAAGCCATGAACCCCGTGGGCCACTCCATATAGCAACATATATATATATATATATATATGGGCCGACAGGGATCGAACCTGCCCGACCTCAAAGGCCGACCCACTCCACGGGCGACCCAACTCATAAAAACAAACACTCCAACCCGTTAATACATGCGTTAACCACCGTATCATGTGGTTATAACACATTTAAACCATATCATAACGGTTGGGTTGCACAACCAAACATGCACCCACCTTTAACCATTAGTTAATGGTTCAGTTAATGAAAATATATGCGGGGTTTTAAAAAAGACGTGACACAGTTTTATTTAAAACATAAATGCACCATAGATGGGGTCGGTGGGGTTGGAACCCCCGACCTCCACCTTAAAAATTCCGCCCGCAACTGTTAGGCCAACGGTTACTTTGTTTAATCCGCCCAGCAATTCGATATTTAAACTCAGATTTCTGCGAGGAAGATGGAGCATGAATTTTCTGAGTATTAATGCTATTTTGCAGCCCAGCATGGGCACAGAATCTGAGGAGATGCACGGATTTCCAGAATTATGATTTTTTTTATTGTAGGTCATGTGGAACCATGAGCCCAGAAAGAAGCAAGCAGAACCTTGATTGAGCTCAACTTTCAGGAGGGTGAAATTTTGACTTTGTCCAAATGGTACAAATTTTATGTCATTTCAGCACTACTTGATGCCACGACTCTGATGGCATGCTCAGTTTTTTCATTTGAGTTTTTGATTTTTCAGCCACTTTTGGAAGTGGGTTATGCAGGTGTCAAATTTCCACGTGTGAGCAGTCGTTTTCACATTTTTTGATGCCACAAGATTGATGGTGTTTTCATATTCAACCGCAGAGCAGCTCAGCCTTCAGCAAATAGTAGCATGAGGTATATGATGTGGATTCCATGTAATTCTTCATTTATTTCTCTTTGAGATGCATTATGTCTTGCAGATCCCGGTTGATACATGAGTTGTGGGATCTTGCCTTATGTTGTTATTGATGTACTTTCAGTTATGGATTTTTGTCATGTATGAGATCCCTTTTATGCCACATTGGCGGGATGCTCTTTTTTTCATATATGTATTATTGAGATCCCTTGTTTGCCAGGATTTGCGGGATACTCTTATTTATTACATGTCAGTTATGGTCATACTGATAGGAGTCTTTATTTATGTATGAGAGTTTCGCAGTGGTACATCTCTTAAAGAAGTCAAGCCACTCTTGCGTGAGGGAAATTTTTCCTTTTATGTCATAGGAAAGCACATCCATGTACATCTTCTTCTTACAACACATAATGCAGTGGCCTACACCATCTTGACACTGAGGCCCGGAGATTTAGTCCCTCCTGGACGAACTCCGTCATCAAACGACGTGTTCTTATGATTGCTGATCTTGTTCATTTATGCTCCTTTTATTTACAGCTACAATTGTTCATTTATGTTCTTTAACGTCTTAATTAAATGCAATTCTAATTATCAGCCGAAGTAAAAGGTCTTGGTTAAGGGTATCAAGATTTTACCCTGGATCAAATAATGAGGAGCTCAACAGTTTAATCTGAACCTTTGGATGAAATGAGGTAGATTTAGATTAGTTTTATGGTTTGAAAGAATTTTTTTTAAGGTTGCAAGCCTAAATGCACCTGCAAAATGAAGAAAAAATGTTAGAAATGGAAGTTGGGTAGGTAGAAAGCAGTGGAGCAATCATGTAAATAATACATCATCGAGAAAAATCACTAATTTACCCTCCCCTATGAGTATTCAGTATTCTAAGCTATCAGTCAAACAGGTTCAGAGCATTTCTCTGACTTTTGTTGGGACCAGACCCAAGGCTCTATGACTAGTTAGTTAAAAATATTGAGTTCTTATATTAAATCCTCATTTATCATCATTTACCCTTCATTCATACATTAAAACCCTTTTTTCCTAAGTAAGCACACATTCTTGCTTAGTAAAATTGTAGCCCTAGAATAATTAACTTCATCCCTTCATAAGCATTCATAAAAACCCACAAAATCACATTTATCCTAAGTATTAGTGAAACAAATATGAAAATGAGAAATGCTTGATTATTATACTATACTTGGAGATAATATGTGTTTTTGTTTTATTACACTACCCTTTCATATTAACCTTTAACATATTTTATTAAATCCCTAAGAAATACCCTCTCCTAGTTATTAATTCCCTTATATTTGAAATACCCCCAAAACCCACTATTATAATGTTTAAGACCAAAGTCTATTATCCATATGCGCAAATAAAAAATCCCAAATTAAAATCCCTTTGGTCTAAAACTATCGTTATTCAAATACCCCGCCCTTATGGTCTTTAAACTATTCAAAAAGTTTAAACACTGTATAATAAACTAAAATCCTCTCCGCATATGTTTATTATAACATCTCACAAATGTTTTAAAAACCATATTACTACCCCCGCTTATAACCATATATTCAAAAGCTTTTGAATCGATTAAATCATTTTTATAAGGTTCAAAAACCATAGCCACTTATGTATAAAGCCCGCTCCCATATACATTTTATTAAAACCTTGTATTTTATGTTTTAAACCTTTAACCCTTAGTTATATCATAAAGGTTTAAACACATTATAAACCCTTCTGCTGCATTTGATCCACCCCAGTCCCACCATTACTTTTCAATACAAATCTCAAAGCAATCCTGACCATTCGCTTTCATTTCTCAAATCCAATGGTCAATATCCAATATCACATAGAACAGATGCACGACTTCCCGACAGCCAAAGCCACTCGAAATGGGTGGTTTCCCATCGACCCCTCCCCCCCACGTGGCCTCTCCTAATTGGATCGCGTGGGTTTTTTTTAAAACCATTTACCACTAAAACTCCGTGCGATAACCACCGATTTTCAATTCGTTGAATTTCCAAAACCACCTTCCCACCTGATCGCGACTCGCATTCAATGTTGATTAATGAAAACCAATATGTTTGTTAAACCTTTGAAAAACATACATTTTATTCTATATTGTGTGTCTAACCTTCTGCAAAGATTTCCTGACTGTAAAGAAAACCTGTTCAAACCATTTTCTGCCATCTTTACGCCTAAAGCTTGCAAACCTTTGCCCAGAAACCTGTAAAAACTGCTGAGGAGCCACACCTACTCCAGTTCAATCACTGAAAGCCATCAATTTGACCAGAGACTGAAGAAACCCTGTTAAAGTCGATACCTGCATACAAACAGGTATTCTTCTGAGTTTCAAACCTACAACTAAATTGAAAAAACCATTTTAAAATAAAAAGAATCATTTCAAAATCGAGAAATTAAGAAATTAAATTGCCCAAAAGTCCCAGAAACAGACCAAACTCTGGCAAAAATTTTCCAAAAACCCTAGTTGTTTGATGCGTGGTATTTTCAAGGAAATTTGCTAGTTTTTCACAGTTTTAATGATCAATTCCAAGCTCTAGAAGGCCAGAAATCCTCTGCAGGTGCCCTAATCTTCTATAAATCCTTTTGCAACAGAGTTTTGGCCCATTTTGCAATCAAAAAACTCAGAAAACCCCTGTTTTCTATTTTATACCAATTTTTAAAGCTTCAAAACTTATTTGAGAAACCAAATTGAGCCTAAAATCCAAAAAGACATTCTATTTTGCTAAAATTTTCCATTCAAGCCTCTATTATAGTAAATTGCCTCTGCAAACAGTTTAAACTTGCAGAAGACAATCAAAATGCCTAAAAAACAAAGTGTAAGCAAGCCTGAGGGTTCTAGAACTCCTAAACCTACTCCTGCTATGACTCCAAGTACTGCAATTGTAGTCAACCCATTGCAACCTCCAGTTGTTGATATTGAACATATTCCCTTAGCTGATATTGACTACAAAATAGCTGATCCCATAGTTGAATTAAATCTGTTAGATATCCATAACTGGTGTTTTGAAAAACCTCTAGATGATCATGAAGAATTTCATATTTGGGAATCCAATCTGCCCAAATATTAGTCCCCTTGACTCACCCTTGTCAAGAAATTATTAGATTATGCCACTAGTACTACATTCCTGAACAAAGAGCTATTGTGAATGCAAATAAAGAGGTCTTATTTACCATCACTGCAGAGTCAATAAACCAAATTTTGCAGCTTCAACCGGACCCCCAAGCATTACCTTTGTCTATTGAAGCCCTATATAAACTATACATTGGCCTAGATTTCCCTAAAAGATTCATGAATTTTCAGACTTTCATGCCTCTGCATGTTGAAATTCCCAAATTAAACCCTCCATATTCAATTGCCAAGTTCCCTGAAGGTTCAAGGCATGTAATCTCCACGCTTTCCTTCATACTTGGGTATTTCACTGATGAGCACACTGATGAGTCTATTTTGGTATTTTTTTCCACCTTTTCTCCAGGACAACCACCTTCAGTTATCTTTGACTATGTTGGTTTTATTGCTGATACTAATTTACAGCTGGAAGGAATATTCAAATATACCTCCTATCTTTTTCACATGTTTCTTTTCTTCCAATCACAGAGCTTTCCAATTTCACTTCAAAAGTTGGATATAGAAGGAAAACCTCTATCAGTTATCTTCTTGACATCCATACTCAGAAAAGAAGGCACAAAAGTCAATTATTCAGAGTTTTCAAAGTTGTTTTTACATCCATTGATCACCATCTTGACAAAAACAGAGCAGCCTAGAATCAGTGAGGAAATGAAGAAAATATTGTAGCTATCAGAGCAGAGAAAAGTGGGTGATTGGTATTTGTATGAGAAATTCACTGAAATAAAAGTTTTTGTTTCTAACTTGTTGCCTTACAAGTTACCCAAGCATCCATCAATAAGGATCTTTGCCTTAGAGTATGTCAGGCAGATCCTAAATTCAGATTCAATTAATTTCATGGCAGCCAAAAAGAAGACCCAATTCAAACTCAAAAATCAAATTGGGCCTTTCATATGTAATCAAAGAGATGTAGAAAAGGAAGCAGCAAGTCAACTACTGGAATACAAATTAGAAGAAAGCTTCCCATGGAATTATGATCCACAAGGGATCTTAAGTAAACTAAGGGTAAAATGTAAATTGACACCCTTTATCCACGAATCAAACACTACTACATTTGGCGGAAATTCCGACACTTGGTTCCGACGCTTTTGACCAAATGTCGGAAATTTCCCCAAATTTTTTCCATCCCACCCGAAACCGTTGCTATACCGACGTTTATAGAAAAGTGTCGCAATATCGACACTTAGAAAAGTGTCGCAATTGCGACATTTGGAGGAAGACGTCGCAATTGCGACACTATGGCCCAACGCGTCGCTATTGCGACGACTGCCTCTAAACGTCGCAAGTGCGACACAATGTCTAAGTGTCGTAATTGCGACGTTTGGAGGCCTTCGTTGCAATAGCGATGCCTTTTCCGCCGTCGGTATAACGACACTTATATGCGCGCTAAATACAAATACGAAACTTTATGCGCGCTACATAAAAATGATTTTATTGTTTCGTATCCGTCGCAATAGCTACATTAACGTCTGATATCACGCGCGCATTCGCCCTCCGCTCTTGCAGAACAGCATTCGCCCTCAGCTCTTGCAGAAAATCATTTGCCCTTAGCATTCGCCCTCAGCGTTCGCCCTCAGCTCTTGCAGAACATCATTCGCCCTCAACTCTTGCAAAATGGTAAGTTCTTACTGCAGGCCCTTCCTCCTATAATAGGGTTGACTCTATTTGGGTTTTTTTGGTCAATTCAATTGGATTGTGTTAGGCTGTAGGGTTCTCTCTAGATGTCAAGAATCAAGATTCAATACCCTCTATTATCTTCATCATCCAATACAATATTTAAATTTTTCCCAAAGAAACGCTTATTAATTTGGCAGCCATTATTTCTCCTTGCTTTAAAAACCCTACATTTCAATGAAAACAAGCATTGCATTTCAACTACAAAAATCTATTAGTGTTCAAATGTACATGTGTGCTACATTAACGTCTGATATCATGCGCGCATTCGCCCTCTGCTCTTGCAGAACAACATTTTCCCTATCACCTCGCCTATTGTAACAAGATTCGCCTCCATTCGCCCTCAGCTCTTGCAAAACAAAGGCCGCCCCCGCATTCGCCTCGCCTCTTGTGCACAACATTCGCTCTCGCCCGTAACAAAGATTCGCCCTCAGCTCTTGAAAAATGGTAAGTTCTTACTGCAGGCCCTTCCTCCTATAGTAGGGTTGACTCTATTTGGGTTTTTTTGGTCAATTCCATTAGATTGTGTTAGGATGTAGGGTTATCTCTAGATGTCAAGAATCAAGATTCAATACCCTCTATTATCTTCATCACCCAATACAAGATTTAAATTTTTCCCAAATAAACGCTTATTAATTTGGCAGCCATTATTTCTCCCCACTTTAAAAATCCTACATTTAAATGAAAACAAGCATTGCATTTCAACTACAAAAATCTATTAGTGTTCAAATGTACATGTGTGCATCACTTGTGTAGGGTATTCCTTTTCCACTTTCACATTATCCAAGAATGTGTGCAGTATAGTTCATATTTCTTGTGATTTAGATTATCTTGAAAAAGGAAAGGTAAATTATTTCCCATGGAAAAAGAAGGTTTTCCCTTTTTACTACCGGAAATGGTACAACAAAGTTCCATTTCTACCCGAAACTCCTATGAAACAGGAACCAAATAAAGGCCATGTCCTCAATGGACATCATTTGGCTTTGAAAATGGCCATTGCACCGTGTTGTTTCTTATATTACATCACGATAGTTTCTTAGGTCATTTCTGTTTCTTGAGATGAAAAACAACCAAAGAAATTGTGAAGATCCTTTCATGAAATAAATGACCATTTCTCAATCATATCTCAACTATTTTTTATTTTATTCAGTGGTTGCTTACTTTGAGAGAAATTTGACACTTTTATAAGGAATATAACATAAAAACACAAAATGGGAAGGAATTGATGAGGTAGATGACGTTTAGTTGTTGTCAATTAAGAATTGATAATACACGATGCATGTTCTGTACTACAAACTAGATTCCTTCCTGGAGTTAGGACACATAGTATTGAATCAAAGTTGTAGTTTCTAACTTTTTGTATTGGTTCATCAATCTTGAAATTTAGACATTGCATGTCTTCATTGCTTCATGTTTGAATAATTTGCATCATATCGTACAATAGGAAATTAGGAATTATGATTATTATTACTTTATGGATCTGTTAAGTTACTTTTAAGCTTGCATGGTTTAGTGTGAAATTATTCTAGTCCCCAAACACATATAATCAAGGAATTATAACGTGATTTCAAACATTAAATATCAACAAAATCGTTTAAAGGATATTGAAAGGAAAAAGGTGATGGAAGATAGAAAGTGCCTTACTTAAATGCTCTAAGGATTTTTCAATAGTTGCTCCAAAAGCTTCACTTCAAGGCCCTTCAAGATCGCCTCCAACAATGCTATACCATCAGCTTCAACAATGTTGCTCCAAAAATGTCCTCAAGGTCTTCACAACAAGTTTACTAGAAGTTGCTCCAACAATATATTCAATAAGGTCTTCATTGTCAACTCGTCTCTTGTTCGGGTGCCTTAATGTGCAATGACATGTTTCCAGGACTGAATTCAATGCAAGGCATATTTGAAACTCTAACTCTGTCTTCCAGTGTCTTATTAGAAATTATTTCAATTTTCATTTTGTGTTTTCAAGTTAGATATTGTTTTCAAGTTTTTACATTTATAATTTTATTGCAATGTGGCAGACTGATCAGAGCAGTGCAGGAACAACCCCGAGACGGGATGATCGCGGAAAGAGGCCAGCGGAAGAACATGTAAAGTGCCAGCATTGCTCTATCTTTAGGTATTTTAGTTATTTACATAATTGAAGTAATATTAATTTTGTTCAAATATGCAGACACCTAGCCATGGTACGCCTGATGATTCCCTCTTTGAGGAAGAGCTTTCTTCATCCCTATCTCTAGTGTTCTTGTTGCGAAAAAAGGCACGAGATGCAAGGTCGGAATTTAATACTTTGATAGACGCGCCTCAAACACCTGAAACAGAAGAGAGGATAAAATAACTTATGAGCCAGCTAGAAAGATATCAGGTAATAATAAAAAGTCAAAAGGATATTTTTTTTATTCTGCATGAGATGAATTATGATAGTTTGATTTTTAATTTTTACATTGACTAAACTAACAAAAAGTTCTTTTGTATGTAGCGTTTTCTGGCACTTGCTGAATCTGGTGTTGGTGGTAGTGGGACACAAGGGCAAGATATTGCCCAACAACCCTCTCGTACACCTTCTACTCCTTTAGGTGCCAGCCAAGAAACACACCCTGCCCAAGCAGACACCCAGCCAACCGCTGAACGTGTTGGCAATGATGAGGCTGATATGGCCAACTACATTATTGCGTTTCCTGGAGCTGCACGTGTCAGCTCCACAGGGACCATTAATGGCACGCTGTTGGTGAATGATGAAGGTGTCCCTATAAATCATGTACAACTCCTAGGTAAATTTTAATATTTTAACTATTTCATGTACTTTATCTAAAACATATTTATCATGATTTTTATTTTTAAATTAATGATAATATCTTTTCTTTTCTTTTTCTGTGTAGGAAACAATGAGTTCTACAGGTATCTGGAGAGCCATGAGTTGGTAATTTTTGGCCCAACCATATGCACAGGGTGGAATTCCCAGAGTTCCAACCTGAAAAAAGAACTTCTAGATTATCTAGAAGCCCTTTTTGGGGTCGACACATTTGACAGAACAGCGGTGGCTCGGGTAGCCGGCAAATATTTGAAATATACCAGGGACACCTATAGGACGCAATTGCAATTTAACCCTAGATATGAGCGTCCTCTCACAGTTCCAGAGAGTGAGTGGAAAGCACTCATCCATGATGGAAAAGAGAAAAGGGCAAAGAAAGAAGGAAAAATGCCAACTGGACCCGCAAGGTAAATTACAACTTTAATTCAATAGCTTTAATTTTCTCTATGTCTAAAATAAAAGTGTGCTACGTCATATCTGACTTCAATCCTTTGATGCTAGGTTGCCTGACACCTCAAAGGCAACCAAAGCTAGGATTGAAAAAAAGGGCCATCACAAGCTAGGCCAGGGCAGCTACTTGAAATTAGCCGCAAGAATTGTAATTAAGTAGCTAAACATCTTATAATTAATTGTATCGCCTTCCAACGGTTTTGTAATCCTATCAAATATGATTAAAAATACACAATCATATGTAATGTAGGGTGATGAATTCGGAACAGAAACTACAGAGGAAGATAAAAATATCGCTTTCCATTTTGGCTATCAAGCCGTAGTTGAACGTCGCATAAGCTTGGGGCAGGTCCCAAGATCCAGAATGCCTGATAAGGTAAAACATTAACCTTTCAATATGTTTGTTTTCATCCATAAATTTAATGTCTAACAACTTTGTTTAAATCAGGGGAGCAACACTACCGACGACGCAAATAACTCAGTTTTAGAGCCAAATGTAGATGATCCTCACGTGCAACTTGATCATTGTAGTAGGGACCAGGCCGACAATGCTACTATCAGTGAGGACCATGACGGTAATTAATTTCCACTTATAAATTTTTCTAATTATACCTTGATGGTTGTCCTTATAACGTTTTTTGTTTAAATGACAGAGAATATTTCCCTTGAGGATCTTACCACCAGAGAGGAAGACAGGGCAACAGTCCCAACGACGACAACTGGTGCACCAGGTAAATAATCTCATTGCAATTTTTTTTATTAATATTACAGAACTAGTTCAATGATATTTAAAAAATGACAATTAAAATTTAATATTATCTATTTTTGTAGGCGATGCCTCGTCACTGGATGAGACCAGACATCGTGACTATGCAACTAGGTCAGCGGCGACAACTGGTGCACCAGGTAAATAATCTCATTGCAATTTTTTTTTTATTAATATTACCGAACTAGTTCAATGATATTTAAAAACTGACAATTAAAATTTAATATTATCTGTTTTTGTAGGCGATGCCCTGTCACTGGATGAGACCAGACATCGTGACTACGCAACTAGGTCAGCGGCGACAACTAGTGCACCAGGTAAATAATCTCATTGCAATTTTTTTTATTAATATTACCGAACTAGTTCAATGATATTTAAAAACTGACAATTAAAATTTAATATTATCTGTTTTTGTAGGCGATGCCGTGTCACTGGATGAGACCAGACATCGTGACTACGCAACTAGGTCAGCGGCGACAACTGGTGCACCAGGTAAATAATCTCATTGCAATTTTTTTATTAATATTATCGAACTAGTTCAATGATATTTAAAAACTGACAATTAAAATTTAATATTATCTGTTTTTGTAGGCAATGCCCCGTCACTGGATGAGACCAGACATCGTGACTACGCAACTAGGTCAGCGGCGACAACTGGTGCACCAGGTAAATAATCTCATTGCAATTTTTTTTATTAATATTACCGAACTAGTTCAATGATATTTAAAAACTTAAAATTAAAATTTAATATTATCTGTTTTTGTAGGCGATGCCCCGTCACTGGATGAGACCAGACATCGTGACTACGCAACTAGGTCAGCAGTGCGGGTCGAAAGGCACGAAACAGGAGCAGAGCATGATGATATTGATGATGTAATTAGGAGCTTTAAAATAGGAAGAAGAAAAAGAAAATTCGATAATGTAAAATATTGTATTATTATAAGACAAACGTTACCATACTTGGAACGTTTTTTGCGTTATATAAAAAATTCATTTATCATACTATTTTTATGTCAAGCATTAATTGCAATGTTTCCTTGTGTACTTTTTGTTGAATTGTTTTTTTATTAGTTATTGAATATTTTTTTTTATGCTCATGAAAGTAAAAAATGAAATATAGATTGGGTATTGGGGAATTGAGAGTGATGTGAGGGGGGGGGAGGGCCATAAGAGCTTCCACCTTCACGTGGTTGGCCCTGTTTAGTAGAGAATAATTTATTGGAGCGATTTAATCTTGGAGCAAACCTCCCTCGATCCAGCGTAGCAACAAAAAAGTCACCGTTGACTTAGTTGCTACTCTTTCAGATCGTGGGAGGCTTGTTCCAAGTTCATGCGACTCCAATAAATTTTTCTTGAAATGAAGAGGAGCTTATTCAGGTATGTTTTGACATTTTCAACATATGTTCTAACATTATCATAAGAATGCATCTTAGAGTAAAAAATACTACATCAATTACTTTTATTTATTGTATAGATAATGATGGATTTTGATTGACTTGGCAGTGCAGGTACAAATCCTCTTGCATCATGAGCAATACAACTTGTCAACCAAGGTCATGTCCAGGATATTTTTGCTTGTGCGCTTGACCAGGTTTGTAATGTCACATTTTGTAAGTTCCTTTACAGTTCATAATTCAATATTCAATAAATTTTTCTTGAAATGAAAAGGAGCTTATTCAGGTATTTTTTGACATTTTCAACATATGTTCTAACATTATCATAAGAATGCATCTTAGAGTAAAAAATACTACATCAATTACTTGTATTTATTATGTAGATAATGATGGATTTTGATTGACTTGGCAGTGCAGGTACAAATCCTCTTGCATCATGAGCAATACAACTTGTCAACCAAGGTCATGTCCAGGATATTTTTTCTTGTGCGCTTGACCAAGTTCGTAATGTCACATTTTGTAAGTTCCTTTACAGTTCATAATTCAATATTAAGCTTGTTCATGATTATTATCTAGGTTTTTTGTATGTGTTTTTTCATCTATTTGATTGTAAGCAACTCTGCATGTTTCCTGTTGTTCACTATGATTTCTCCCATTACCACCCCCAGGATGAATCCGACTTTATTGTTACATAGGTTACTTTATTGTTACTATGATTTCTCCATTTACAATTTCATAGGTTACATCATGTAAAGTTGTCAATCTCAGGTTGGTGATGAGCTTTAGTTCTCCAGATTTGGGGCTTTTCTGATATTTTCTCCCTCATGTCATCCCCGCATCACCTCGTTATTTGAGCATGCCAATTTTCTACCACTTGTACCAATTGGCACATGTCAATCTCTGAGTGGTGCCACATTTCACCTATTTTCAGTGAGAGTTTAGGGTTTCTCTAACATAGCTTCAAAAATCCGATTCAGTGCCTCCTTGAATATTGTCACATAATACTTATGGTTTGGATTGATGAGCATGTTCTGAATGGTTGGTTGATTCATAAGAACCACCCATATAGTCATCTTGAGATATTTCAGAAGATTTCTCGGGTTTCCTTTTTCACCGTTTCTAGTGGGTGGGATGGTGTGGGGTGATCCATCAATACCGGTGCTCTTGTAGTAGGGAATTTGTTTTTGGGGATATAAAGGAGCATTTGATGTAGATATCCCATTGGATGCATTCATAGATGGGCACGAGAGGTCAAGAATTTAAATTAAAAATATGCAACCTCTAGCATGGCAACCTGAAGGCCGCGAGAGACACTGGTTAAAGATTGTTTTGTGTTGGCCTTAATATAATTGTGATTTCTTTCTATTATTTTAATGCAAATATATAGTCCGGTCTCATTAAAATGAGGATTGTGGTTGTATTTCTCTTTGGTTGTTTCTCTCTTAATGCTCCAGAAGTTTCCAAAAGTTGTGATAGTTGTTTAGTTTGCCTGTTACAACTTAAAAGTGGTTTTTAGCAATGGGAGTCATGTTTTTTAAGGTTCATACTAATATGAAGATATTGTAATTATATATTCAGCATAAGAGAAGATGGCCTCTGCTTTGGGCAGTATGACAACAATTTCCACATCTACCTCATTGGGTAACAATGGAAAGGGGAAGAAGTTGGGTGCAATGTTTGATAATTATGGTAGACAATTGTCTTCTCTTTTAGTTTTTTCACCCATTTCTTTTAATCGCTCAAGCAGAAGAGGGAATCTGAGATTACGCGACAGAGAGAAGGTAGTTAATACAAGAGCTATGGAAAAGGAGTTGTACTTCAACAAGGATGGCTCAGTGACAAAAAAATTGCAGGTCAGAGAAAAAAATATGTTTAAAGGAAGGTCACCTGCACGTGAAACTTCACTGCTGTGGATCTTTCCTTGTCCACTTATATTCGATTTTAATGTGTTATTTTAATTTTTCATGGAGGGTTGTTTTGGCATATGGTCTGGCATTCAATTGCACACTTACCGAAAGCATTGTCAATTTGTCTTGCAGGCGGTGTGAACAAACTTGTTGATCTTGTTGGAGTCACCCTTGGGGCGAAGGGCAAAATGTTGTCTTAGAGAGCAAGCATGGTTCTCCGAAAATAGTTAATGATGGTGTGACAGTAGCTAAGGAGGTAATTTGTAGATGTGTGCTCTGGTTTTCTTTTTAACGTTGTATTAGTTCCCCCCCTTAAATGTCTTAGATTTGGTAGGCATAATTTGAAAACTCAAAGGTGAAAGGAAACATATTTGTTACCCAGTGGTCTACTTGGCCTATGGACTAGCCACATTAGAGTAATGCATAAAGCTTTTCAAAACAATAAAAGGAAAGGGTTATGGCTGAGTCAAATTTTATTTTTATTGACAGTGTAATGAAATGTATCTCAATGCTATGGTTTTGGATTTTTTATTGGTTGAATTAGAGGACCCAGTTGAAAATATTGGGGCCAAGTAGGCTAGTTTTCCTTTTTGCTGATGGTTTGGTGTATCTAATTGAATTAGTTGCCTAAGGTATTTTTGGTTGCAAACTCCTTTTCATTTTTCATACAGTATTGGCCTTGTGGAATACATTAGATTGTGTGGTCTTGTTAGATCTACAACATTTGTAGTTGTTTAGTCTTATGGCCGAGGTGCACTTTTATTATGGAAATAGTTGATGCAATATTGTCATTTAATCCTTACTGCAGGGTATCATGTTGAGAAGTTTCTTGTGAAAAATTTGGTATTCAAAATGACACTTGATCCTATACAGCATCATGCACTTGACTTCAAAATTCATATTCAAAGTGTGCCAGACAATTCTTTCAAAATTTCAAATATTTATGTTGTTTTAAACCATTATCTTTTTCATGTATTGGATGCTGAAAATGTGAAAAAGACTTTGGTATGAAACCAACTCGTGAATAATTTCCAGCAAAACAACCACTTAGAAGACATGATTTAGAATTAGAACATATGTACTTATGAAGCATAGAAAGATATCCTTGATGCATTGTCAATGTTTGGCTAGGGTTATTTTTGGAGAAAATAACTCCTTATTCCTAGAATAGTGATCTTCAATACAAGTAAATGCCAGAGAAGAGAGATCATCATGTGACGCAAAAAAACTGAAATTGGACCCCTAAGGAGAGCTGGTGTGTCTACAATCGCTCTGTCAGCATTTTCCCTTGGTTTACCCCGTTCTTTTCCTCCAGCCTGAGTCTTAATTGATTTCTTCTTTCTTCGGGTTTATTTATCAAATTCGTAGAATTTGATAAATAAATACTATCCACAATGGTTGGACTTTAATTTATATTCCCGACTTTATATTATCTCCAATCCTTATAACCAATGTTTAACTTTCAACACTTTGTATTTATATTCCACGTTTCTTTTTAAATAAATAACTTGTAATGAACTTTCGGCTCTATATTTCACCACCCAGCCTTACAACAATCACGCTCCAGACTTATGCTAATTATCCGCCAATCGTTTAATTAAACAATTTGATTATACTCTGGCCCCACCTATATATATCAATAACCAATCAAACACTCGTATCGTACCTGGCTATCCTCCGCACACCTTAGTTAACCTCCGGGCAAGTTCAACGTGCGACCACCGTTCGATGGCCCTTCTCCAAATCAACGACTCTTGGCAATTTCGCTCGACTTCCAACGTCGGGCTTTAACGTGCGATGGCGTGGGTTAAACGGTTGTTTTCCGGGGTCACTTCGCCACGTGTCGCATTCCCTATGGAATCGCTCGCGAATAGAAAATACCGCCTACTCCGCAAAAGCGGTGCGATATGGGCAACCCGCTTTTGTGATTCCGCTCGTGGTTTTGGTAGAGGGCTTGACCACGGGTGCAAGTCTGGTTCCACTATCCTTTTGTTTGTTAACTCATGTCCAATCCTCGGGTCAGGTTCCGAAAGCACAACAATCTTGTCTCTTTATTAAGCGGGATTTTTATATTTGAACAGTGTTCACGACCCCGGTTCTCTACACAGACCTTGCCTTCGGGTGGGGTGAGTTCACAGGGTTATCCAACAATTTACGAGAAGTCAAAGACAGAAGAATGGAATTATCAGTACCCAATCACCTCACAGTTAAACAATTATTCACAATTAGCAATTTGAGATAATTCAATGGCAACTAAGCTTGGAAATCATTTAACTGGAAACAATTGTTCACACACAGAGGTTTATTGCAGAAATCCCCTCTCTACTCTCCTCTTCCCTCTCTACTTTTATTCATCCGAGTAATTACAATTTATATACATAACATATGGCTCTTCGGTTCCTCTGAGAGGACCGTTCTAGAAATCAAAAGGTATAATTATAATAATTCAACTAACTGAAATTGTTCGACTCCTACAACTCTAACTAGTCTAAGTAATACAGTTAGCTGAGGTATTGACACCTAGCTGTTACAACTCAAATGTTTTCTAACCCTCCTAGCCACAACATGTGGAAAAAACCTCCTACATTGTTGGCTAGTGCCTAATGCCCCTGCATCATCGTGTGACATAAACCTATTAAAAAAAGTGAACAGGGAATGATTATTAATTATGGCATACTAAGTTGTCATTGATTTTGACTATTTTTCTTTAACATGTAAAAATGTTAAATTCCAAACTTACATCATCATGGTTTGATTGTCCACCATGATCATAATTTCATTTTTGTATTCATATCTATAAACAACGTTTCAAATAATAATAAAAAAGTTCTATAAGAAAAATCCAGACCTCCATGCTGTTGCTCCTTGTGAGACAAAGTCAAAATTGCATTACACAATCTGACACATAAGAATCTCCTATATCTCGGTGGTATGTATCCAAATTCTTATAATAGTGTCTTCAAGACTTATGTTGACATTGCCAATGAGATATTTAAGCAATGAAATATGGAGCCTTCTTCATTGTTGTATATGTAACAGTATTTTATTAATATAAAGATTGATGGTTTTGTCTTTCTGAAAATGAAATGTAAAAATAATTTATTGTGGTCAATTGAAAAAAAAAAAATTTGAAGCTTTTCATTATGGCAGGGCGACATAGATATATGCCCTTCTAATTGAAATTAGGACCTGCCCTTCAAATTTGATCATTGTGTGGGACCTTAACAAACAATAAAACTATTCCGCCGCGCGTTATATAAAACATATAACAAAACCTTTGTCAAAACTTCAAACGAACCCTTTAGCCATGGGCATTTCATCACGAATTGATCATTTTACCATGTACCTTCTTCTAGAGGAATATTCTTCCACATGATTAGGTACTTCATAATGGTTATATGTCAAAGAGATACAGAATGTTTATCTATAACTTTTTGTGGTTCAAGAATCAACTTTCATTCTTCATCTAATTTTGGAAGTTCTATTTACATTGGCATATTTTTTCCCAAAACCTTTTTTAGGCAAGATACATGAAAAACCTTATGAATGCAAGATGAAGGAAAATATAACTTCTATACCACTTGTGCAATCCTATGAATAATTATTTAGGGCCATAACAGTTTTGCAATGTGGAAAAATTCGGTAAAAAGTCCCGACTTTTTGAAAAAATCCTGAATTTTTCCCGGAGCCGACTTTATTGGCCGACATTTTGCCGACTTTTTCATCCCTGAAAAAGTCATGATTTTATCCTCGAAGTCCCGACTTTTTGCCGAATTTTTCGAAAAAATCTTAAGTGAGGTAGTTTCTTTAATAATTTTTTAATTTTTTTTGAAAAAATCAGGATTTTTTCCAAAAATGAATATTTTTGTATTTTTTTAGTTTTGCCGACTTTTTCAAAAAACTCCCGACTTTATCGAGTATTTAAAATTTTGGACCCTTTCCGATTTAATCCCGACTTCGACTTTTTCCACATTGCATTTTTGAGCTAATTCTTTATTCTTCTTTTTCTTGAATGAAGATTGCTTATAATGCTATAATCTAAAAAATACCCAATTACCCTCCTCAAATTATCTTTCACTTCAATGTTGTTCCCTTGTTGTTTTATCATGTTTCATGTCATTTGATGGTTTTCCATAATAATTTTCAAAGTTTTTTTAGTATTTTCCATATGTGACTCTGTTTCCTATACTTTGGACTTATCTTACAAAAAGTATGAGATACTAGGAGTTGGATATCCATAAAGGGCCTTAAATGGGGAAATTTTAGTAGATGTGTGATAGGTAGTATCATATTACCATTCTTCCTTGATGAACCCACTTCATCCATTAAGATTTCTTTTCTAAAGAGTAACATTTTAGATAACCTTAAAAACATTTGTTAACTATTTTTGTTTGACCATTTGATTGTGTTTGATATGTAGAACTCATGGCAGCTAGTGTTTCTCCACTCATATTAAATAATTATTTCCAAAAGTTTCTTGTTAATATTACTTTAGGAAAACCATGAAGACTATGAATTTCTTTCACGGACACTTCTGCCACTTGGCTTGTTGTTTATGTACTTTGAGCTCTACAAAAAAAATCTACAAAATTTGTCTATATAAATGACCACAAAAATGTATTACTTACCTTTATATTTCAGTAACCCTGTAATAAAGTCTATTGATATATCTTCTAGTCTTTGAATATGTATGTGGAATGGTTGAAGTAACCCTAGAGATTTTACTATCTCTCTTTATTTATTATGCAAACCTGACCTTCTCTTACAAAATTTTGAATATCTTTCTTCATTCCTTCCAAAAATATATTTTTTGATCCTTTGAGATGTTTTAACGAACCCTGCGTCCTACCATCAGAGAGACATGGGACTCCCTTAATATTTGTTTATTCAAATATGCTTGTGTGCATAAAAATATTCTACATTTGCACCAAATTATATCTCTCTTTCACTCCCAATGCTCCATAGAGTTCATCCCATCCTTTATAAATTTTAGTTTTTATTTAGTACTATTGTCATTTTTCCATTATGGCAAGCTTTTTCTAGCCACCTAGGAATAGAAAATGTAATTGGATATAAATTTGAGGCCTCTTCTATTTTAGAAAGAGCATCATGTACTAAATTTTCCTTACCCTTTTTGCAGATTATCTCAAAATTAAAACTTTGCATTTTTTCTCCTCATTTTTGTTAATCTTCTAATGAAATCCATAGCTTCAAAAAAAACTTTATGCTATCATGGCATATCTTGACTTTAAAGTACCTCCCAGTGATATACTATCCCCATTTTTTATTGCATGTAATATTGCTTCCATTTATTTTTCATACGTAGATTTCACCAAATATTTTCTTTGAATTCCTTGCTTTTAAAAGCCAATGATATCCCTTATTGTGTTAATGTTACGTAAATTCCTTGTCCTAGTGCCTCACACTCTACTATGAATGTTTTATCAAAAGTAGGTGCAACCGATGTTGGTGTAGAAGACATGGCATCCATTAAAAGAGAGAATGCCAAAGTAGCCTCATCATTCCATATAAATGATATTTTCTTCAAGAGATATGTGAGTGGACTTGAAATGCATGCATAATTCTCAACAAATTATCAATAATATCATGTAAGTCTAAAAAATATTCTAAGAACCTTGATTTTCTTAGGAATAGGTCATTTTGTAATAGCTTGCATCTTTTGAGGCTCCAACTTCACTCCTTCCTTTAAAACAATATGAACCAAATACTCGAATTATTATTTCCCAAAAGCACATTTGGATATTTTTACATAAAAATGATTTTTCTCAATAATTTATATAACTTTTCCACATGTTTACTAGTGTGGTATTCCCATGATTTATTATAAATATGTGTATTATCAAAGAAAACCAACACAAATTTTATAAGATGGGATCAAAAAAAAATTTCTTAAGTCGAGCCCACCGGACTTCAAACGGCGATAAACCATAATTCAAACCAAATTTGCGTTCCAAAATAGCCTGCTGACGTCGGCTAATTTTGTGACGCGAAAACCAAATGAATTCCGCCTAATCTTTTTCGGGTCCGAAGTTGGGCTGGCGTACGGAGGGAGAGTTGTGACGTGAATTTCTTATCAAATTCGCCCTAATCTTTTTCGGGTCCAGATTTCCACTGCGCGAGCGGCCCAAACAAAGATCCACTCCTATCCCTCTATGACGAAACCATCGTACATGCTGACGTCATCAATCAAAACCCGCCACCCTTTTGAATTTGTAAATAAAAAAAATTGTGTCTGCGTCATTTTCATTGTTCCGTGCGCTAGCCAGTCTTCCATGCAACAAAATTCAAAAACCAATTGTTAACGCTTGCTGACCGTTACCTTTCTGAAGAGAATTGAAGCCGAGTATTTCAGGGTTCTTCTGTCATAACCAGCACCTGTTTAAACACGTTTCATTTCCCGTAAATTGGTATTTATTCCAATTCCCCGCTAAACTCTATAAAAAATCCTGGTTTTAGTTTTAATTCTGCACTAAGGTCTGAAAAGAAGTTCAGTTTGGTATTTTTCGTTCCCAGAACTGCAATTATATTCCCAAAACTGGTAATTGTGCCCCTTTTCCACAAAAACCCCGAAATCCCATTTCTGAATCCACAAGAACCAAAAATGGAAGTTCCTCTAGCTCTGAATTTCATGCCCATCAATGCCCCTCACAAGGACTTGGATTATTTTCCTTTAGCCAATATGGATTTTCAAATTAAGGACTTTCATCTCAGTGAGAATCCTCTTCGAATATTTTGCCGTTGTAGAGACAATTATTTGAATGGTTCTGACATCTTTGGATCTATACTAATCTTCCTCCCAGTTTTCCTCACCCATATTTTTCCGAAAGTTAATCCATTATTGCTACGCAAATTCATGATCCCAAACTAACGAGCGCTTTATTCCCAAGTCAAAATGTCCTTTTCCCACACTTTCCTGTTCATAAATGAATGCCAGGCATCAACTGTCAAGCCCTCACTCTCCTGTCCATGGCTGAATTACTTGAGAAATCTACTAATTTATCCCATGAAAAGTTAAACCGCATATGCCAAACCTTCATGTTACCAGAGCATCAACCCAAAAGCCCTCCCCCTTATGGTTATATTTTTTTTACTGATGTGGGTAGACTTATTCTAAACATGATATCTTCCATAATGGGTTTCAATACTAGTGAGTATGTTGACGCTAACCCTAAACATTGTTATCCATTTTTACCCCCGGATGCCTCTCCCGCCTTCATACACGAGATCTTATATTGCTGACAAAATCCATGATCAGCTCATGAGATTTGAGAATGAGAGAGTATTTAAGTATTCTTCTGTCATATATCATCTCATGATTTACTTTCAGTCAGAAAATTTCCCTTTTTATGTTAAGAAACTTGATGCCAAAGGGAATCCTAGGTCAGTCATCTTTTGGTCTGCCATTACTCACAATTCTTATGATTCTCCTTATTCCTGTAATGATTTTGTTGACCTTTTTGTTCATCCTTCAACTACCTTGTTGACAGGAGTCTCTCTTCCTAGAATTAACAATGAAATCAAGAAAATCCTTTAGCTCTCAAAGCAGTACAAGATAGGTGACTGGTACCTATATCAAAACTACACAGAGATCAGGATATATGGATGTGAATTATGCCCATTCAAACTGCCCAAGTACGTCCCAATGAGACTCTTTGCATTAGAATATTTCAGGCAGATGAATAATTCAGGTATAATTCATTTTTGCAATGCAAAGAAAAAGGCTCAACTGAGGATCAAGAGCCAATTAGGTCCCTTCATTTGTAACTCTAGGGAAGTTGGAAAGGAAGCCGAAAGGATTTTAGAAGACTATCTCAGACTACAAAAGAGTTTCTACTGGGTGCCTTATGATCCAAACAACTTTATCTGTGATAGAAGAATGAAAAATAAACCGTCACCATACATCCATCAAAGAATCCCAGAAATAGAACAATATGCTAATATGGATGAATGGACAGAAGGGACATTGGTTGAAAAAGATAGTGAGCAGGTCAATGTTGAAAATGTAATGAAAGATCTTGAAAAGATACTTGACCTAGAATCTTTTGGATAGGTGTAGGGATCTTCTTCAGCCAGGACTTTACAACAAAATTTGCAGGAGATTAGTACAGTAGCAGTAGAATCTAAAGGAAAATAAAACGAGCCTGATATACAAATAATTGAAAAATTCATAATGACAGAGCAACCAGAGACTTCTAAATAACAAGGTCAAGGAAAAATTCCTCCTACTCAGATCAGTGAGCCAGAAATTTCTATTTTACAAACTCCTATGAATATAGAAAAGGGAAAAAAGAGAGAGGCTGAAACAACTACTCCTATTGGTGGCTCTTCTGAACAGCAAGATGTTAAAAGGTAGAAATTAACTCCCCTTCCAGAAGATGAATCATTTCAGGAAATCCCTGACAGCCAGGGAAGAGAAGACAGTCAGTAAACAGGTACAGGTAGTGGGACATCCACTAATTTTTAAAAACAGGAAATACAGAGGCAACAAAGTGTAGAAATATCTTCTTTCAAACCTCCAGTAAAAACTGCCTGGGACATCAAAAGAACATTCATCAATATAAAGGCCAGGAACAATCCACTTACACTTCAAGTGTACGACCAATTTTTGAAGATGGCTCCAAAAAATCAAGAAAGATTTATGTCAGCTTATGACATCCAATAGGGTAAGATGTTAATGACCCATTTCAAGCCCAAGGTGCAGCAGCCTTAAACAGCTGCAGATTACGTTAGGACTAATTTTCAAGTCTTAACAAAGGATATCCATCCTTTAGATCAAATTGAGCTACACAAGCAAACATGTGAGATGATTTATTCTACTCTGACGGATAAATCAATGATGACCCATAAGTTGAAGGATTATTTGGATAATACTAATACACAGTTGCAGCTTGAAAAAGCCTCCTCCCAGGCTAAGGATAATAGAATCAAAAATTTAAAGGAAATAATCATTTGTTTGGGTCATAATCCTAAAGATGTGAAAGGTATTGAAGCTTTGATCAAGAGAAAAGATGATGATATTGCAGCTCTGAGAAAACAATTAAAGTTACCGGCCTCAAGATATCCACAGACTGCAGAAATCATCAAACAAAATTCTGAGGAAGAACTAATGGATTTGCTCTTAAAATTGAATAAGCAACTTACTTCAACTGAAAAAGAGCTTGAGAATGCATTAAAAGATAAGCAGGAAAATATTCCAGTGTCTACAGTAGGAGTAGTGACAGGTATAGCAACAACAGGTCAGCCAGCAGAATTGTCACAGAGCAACACTGCAAATTTGAACACTGATGAATTAACAAAGTCAATGGAAGATATGAAACTTCAGGCCATAGAGCTTCACAAAACAAAGGAACAATTGGCCACTCTAGAACATAAATATGATCTTTCAAAAATGAGTGTTGCTAATAAAACAAAAGTGAACAAATTAGAAAAAATAGTCAAAGCATTGGAAAAGGATCTCACATTGGAGAAACCTTTAAAAGAAATAAATGATATTCTTTGGGATAATATCATTCAATCAATAAAGGATGTTTGGTCCTCAATTCAAATAATGGATGAACAGAATAACTTAGTTAAATTGGCTCTGGATGAGATTGAGAGATCAAGACAAGAGTTGGGAAATATGTCAGAAGAGGCCAATAGACTTATACATTTTTTGAATACTCAGACTAAGAATCAACTTGCAGAAATTGGTATTCAAGACAGGACCGGAACAATTCTAGAAATAAAGAGAGTTTTTACTAAAAGAAATCTGGTACAGAATTTAGAACAAAGTTGCTCAGATATGCAAGAAGAAATCATTGCCTTCAGAGAAAGATTGAATATTTTGTTAAATAGAGGATTGCCCAATCCTATAGTTGCAGAAGATAAGCTAATGGACCTTGATAGTTATGTTGAAAAATTGGACAAATATGCTAATAATCAAGCTAGTTCTTCAACCAGTTCATCAACCGCAGCATTTCCTACAGGGAAAAACCTTCATGACAGATTGGATAATTTATTTTATCTTGAGCATGAAGTAAATCATTTGTTCCCAAATCAGCCTAATTTCTTCAGATATACTGAGGCTGATGAAACACTAAGAAATTTGCAAAGGACCAGAGTGCCAGAAGTTCAATGGTGGGAAGAAATGATGAAACTTTTGTAAAAAATTATCCTTACATAAATTTTTGCCTATTTACCACAGTATATCATGATAAAAAGGATAAAAGGATGAACAAATGTCAAAGAGTATCAGAGCAGTTAAAGAGTATCAGTGAAACGAAATAATCAACATAGAATTACTAAAGAGGACAGCAGCAAGCCAAGATATAGGGCCTGCCTCCACACATTCTTAAAAGAAGGAAACAGCACAACATCAGTTATCATTTTTCTTATCTACGAGACCATCTGTCTCTATATTGTTGTGAAATACTTATTATTTATCCTAGATAATATCTCAATTTGTTATGAGATATTTTGTATGATTTTTTTTATAAATACTCCATCAATTGGAGTAGTAAGTGTGGATTCATATACTTTGCAGTAACATTGACTTTTTCGGAATAAAGTGTGTTTGGAGAAATTTATTTGTGGCTTGCTGGATGATGAATTGATGCTAGAGACTTTTTACAATAAAACAGCGTTTTTCATGGACTGTTTTACTTCATATAATATATTCAAAACAACATTTTTTCTCTTGTGAAAAAAAAATGATTAATGTTTATCACTCTGCCTTCAAAACTAGCGATGCTAGTCTATGTTGTTGGTTTATTGATATGGTCTGATGGTATTTTTATATTTTGGACATATCACACTCCTCACATGATTAGCGTTTTTCTCTGTTGCAGGATTTTGGGTACTTTAATTTGTATTTGGAAAAATGGACGTCGGTACTCTATCTGTTGCTTTACTATTCTACATACTGCTATTTCACTTTCTTATAGATGCCTCGGGCATATTTGGATGCTTTCTCAGATTTGTCGATAATCTCCATGTGGACCGTTACTGGGTTTTATATCATGTCCCCGTATGTGACATGGGGTATTTTTCTATCACTGTCTGGGGTGGGACTTCCACTTTTCTGGATGGATATTTGGGTTCCAATCTTCAGATGTGAAAATGTAATGACTTCATGGACCGTTTTACTTCATATAATATATTCAAAACAACATTTTTTCTCTTGTGAAAAAAAAATGATTAATGTTTATCACTCTGCCTTCAAAACTAGCGATGTTGGTCTATGTTGTTGGTTTATTGATATGGTCTCATGGTATTTTTATATTTGGGACATATCACACTCCTCACATGATTAGCGTTTTTCTCTGTTCAAGGATTTTGGGTACTTTAATTTGTATTTGGAACAATGGACGTCGGTACTCTATCTGTTGTTTTACTATTCTACATACCGCTATTTCACTTTCTTATAGATGCCTCGGGCATATTTGGATGCTTTCTCAGATTTGTCGATAATCTCCATGTGGACCGTTACTGGGTTTTATATCAAGTCCCTGTATGTGACATGGGGTATTTTTCTATCACTGTCTGGGGTGGGACTTCCACTTTTCCGGATGGATATTTGGGTTCCAATCTTCAGATGTGAAAATGTAATGACTTCATGGACTGTTTTACTTCATATAATATATTCAAAACAACGTTTTTCCTCTTTTAAAGTTTCAATTTTTTTTTTTTTAAATTGAACCTGCCGTCGCTATACCGACGCCTTGTAAGCGTCGGCATTGCGACAGATTAGAAACGTCGGAAGCGCGACAGTATAAAAACGTCGGACGAGCGATGTTCAAAACGTCGGACCACATTTCGTCGGAATTGCGACAATTTACAAACGTCGGAAGAGCGACGTCCAAAACGTCAGACCACATTTCATCGGAATTGTGGCAGTTTACAACCGTCGGAAGAGCGACGTCCAAAACGTCGGACCACACTGCGTCAGAATTGCAACAGTTTACAAACGTCGGAAGAGCGACATTCAAAATGTCGGACCACATTTTGTCATAATTGTGAGAGTTTATAGACATCGAAAGAGCGACGTTCAAAACGTCGGACCACATTTCGTCGGAAGTGCGACAGTTTACAAAGGTCGGAAGTGCGATGGATTGGGAAACGTCGGAAGAGTGATGCTTGTTTGGAAGCGAAGGAAAAAGTTTCGATAGTGCGACACTTTTTAATTGCGTCAGAACTGCAATGGTATGGTAAACCACGTTTTGCCCGCCCTCGAACTGTCGCTCTTGTGACGACTATGTGTCGGAATAGCGATGAATGGCCGTCGGAATTTCCGCCAAATTTTCTAGTGTATGGGAAATTAATGAAAGGAAATAGAAGGATAATGGTTCATGAAAGATGAAATGTGTGGAATGAAAAGTGGTGAATCATTAATTTTATTTAACCTTCTAATGAATTATAGAATCATAAGCCAAATTTACCTCAATTTTGACCTTTGCTATTGATGTGCTCGGTGCTCCAAGATGAAGTGGATGATGAACTGGATGGAGCTGATGTGACTGTTGATCTAATCTGCTAAAGAAGGCTGAAGGATGAGCTAAAGAGATGAAGGATGAACTGAAGGGCTGCAGAATGAACTGAAGGTCCCCTTCTCCCCCATGCTTGAGGAGTTTTCTGTCCCCAAAAAACCGAAGAAAGGTGACTATTGCTGCCAATGATAATGGAAATGCTGATACAAAAATCTAAACTGCTGCAAATCTGTGTTGAGATCTCAAAACCATATAGTCTTCAACCACTACACACCCATGTGAAATATTGCATATGTGAATAAATGGTATCGATGTCGAACATAAGAAAGAATCATTGGATTACTGACCATTGAGGATGTCGTTAACCAATGCGATATATCCCGCCTTCGATTTCAATGTGAATCAAGGCACTAGGTACATTCTACTAGCCATGAATGGATTTTTCGAAGTCGAATGGACTGCAGAATTCATCCACCAAGAAACATTGATGTATTTCCTTAGTATATGACAAGTATATATTCCATTAAATCATGAAGGATCCTAGGTACCTTATCTAACCATAACCTTGATCCCGGATAATGTTCTGATGTTGATGGGACAAGGCTTGTTGGTAGGTGGGCCTTAAGGAATCCCACATCAACCAACTCAAGTAAAAAACATAATGACTTGAAAGATACATGATTTAAAGAACCCATACAAATTTACAAACTTTATTGGAAACCTTGCCCGCCATTTACCTGGTTTTTAAGCAAAGTCCCTATCCATTTGCGCTAGACAAGATGGTTTTCACAAAAGGACTTATTTTTCTCTTTACTATTTTCATTTATTTATTTATTAAAATAATAACTTTCCTACTATACTGGAGAAAATACATCCTCCTTCAAGTGAAATAGGACTTCCAATGAAGCCACGTGCGGATCAGGTACAACGATATATTCATGCTCAGGTTTAACATATAAAATTTAGAAGGTACATGAGCATGAAAAATCAACAGTTTTGAAAGATGCGATACAAAGAGTGTTTGAATATGAGAGTGGTACTTTAACTGGATTGTGATCTGGAACCAATGCTCGATGTAATCCTAGTGGTATTGGCTCATTTCTTCTTTTGGATAGCTCTAAAATTCCTCCTCGGTCGTGCCAGGAAAACGTGGATAATTGGTCTCTAAAATGCATACAAGGCTTGCTACTGGGCATGGTGAAATTTCTTCGATCTCAGGTTCATTTGTATTCTCCCCATCGGATTTGATACATTATTTCTCGATCTCCTTTGTAGATAGGCAAGAGGAATCAAGGGAGACTTCCAAATCCTTTTCAGGCTGTGAAGAGATAGATAATTTCCTGAATGCAATCAGGATGAACTCTTCCTGAGACAAAGATACCCCAGCTACTACTAGGATTTGAGAAAGTGCTTCGAGGGACATTCTTCAAGCTCTCAATCATTATTGAATTTCTCCTACTGGTTGATGATCCCTATCTCGCAAGATGGATTAGTACGAAGGGATTCCTACATCACCCCAAAAATGTTTTATCTTTAAAGAGCTTGAAATTTTAATATAAATGAATAAAAAATAATTGCAGTAAAACTCACCAAACTTTCTTACTTGGACAACCAAACTTTGGAGCAACCCCACCATAGTGGATGTGTGGCTCTTCACTCATGTCTTATCGTACACTCTCCGCCTTTTGATTGTCTTGCAACTAATATCACACAAAAAACTTGTGAAAGAAACTAGGCTCTAATCCCTTTATCACCTCCCAAGAAACGATGCCAAAAATGTTGAGGAAATTATATGTGTTATAATTCCAACATTAAATTATCAATCCGGGCTCGTAAGACTTAGAGGCACAAGCACAGGTAATGCAGGATCAAAGTGTATAACCTAAAATAGAGTAAGAAATCAAATTATTGTCTAAGTACGAAATCACAACTTAAGAAAAGAGGCTTATCAAACTAAATACAAACCTTAATCACTACTCTATTTGGATCATAACCTGACTAATTCAAACAATAAAGCAAACAAACAACTATTCTTCAAGGCATACTTTATCATAACATAGGCATTCTAATTCAGTACTTAAAAATAACTTGAATGGAAATCTACAACTCAAAACAAATAATTTTATTGATAATATCTATTTAAAATCAATTGAAACTAATCAAAGAGGCCAATAATGATGTCAAGATAAAAAATTGAAACAAAATTCGAACTAGTCTAATTCCCAGGATCACACAAATCAATAAGCATTTGAAACTTATCTCTTAATCCTATCTAGTTTACACCTTCAATTCTACAAAGCTTAAAAACCAAAAGGCAACTTCAATTAATTCTTCTATTAGAGAGCCTTCTATAAAACAAAAGAGAGATATCCTATGATCTATCCCAATGATGATCAAACCATAATTCAAATAAATCTCATGCAAGGAATTGAAATCACTATGCTATGAATAGTTCTTAAAATTATAAATTAATTGATCCTTAAGTCTGAAATATATAATTCAAACTAAATAAATCACTCAAAAAAAAATTGGAAACAATACTTTCATATTTGTAAATTAAATTCATAATCTCACACCAACTATACTCAATGCAAGAACCTTAAATCTGATTATGTACTTAACATACAAAAAAAAAAAAAAAAATCATAGTAATGCGCACGGTCTTGTAATCCTTCTCTTATTGTATTGGATATGCAATCAAAATGCATTCAAAATTAAATATATTTGAGCATTTGATAAATGAAATATATGATTTTTTACTAATATTTACAAAACAGAGTTTTGAGTACAAAAGCAAATTTGGATTTTACACAACAATTCTTTCAATAAAATTCACACTTTAAATATCAGTCCTATGATCTAAATGAGCTATAGAACTTGTCTCCAGGTGGTGGTTGGCCCTTTCCACTCCTAGATCAAGTTTTAAACTAAATCAATGCCTAAAAACAAATCAAAACTATAACACTTACAACAATTTCATGGTGAAACCAAATTGTATTAAGATTCAAATCATAAGTTCACTTACATACATTCCTTCAATTTTGTTTAAGGTAAAAATTAATCACATAAATCCTTTGTCTATTATCCACACCTTTTCTTCCCCCTCTCCAAAAACTAACAATACAGGCCATGGATAATCCATTTATATGATTTACAAAGTGAATCAGCCATTTTCCTTAATTATGGAAAATTGCATATTTTTAACAAATTTGCCTCAAAGTTATTGGCATGTCTTCCTAACCATGGCGAATTTTAGAAAACGGTTTGGAGGGAACCTAATCTGTAATATTTTCAAAACAAAACTCTCTTTTATTTGTCTCATTCAATTCTTTCTCCTCAAAAATCGTGCACAAAGTGGGTTGTTTGACTCTTTTTGCGAGATTCTAGAATTCTGGAAAAAATAATGTTTTTTTATGAAATTGTCTTATTGATCCACATGTAACTTTTGAACCAAAGTGAATATTGGGAAATAATTTCAGTTATAGATAATGTTTTATATTGGTAAAAAAACCCATTTTCTCATATTATTTAGATTCACCTCCAGTTTCACGCAAATCGAGTTCAAACTTGGAATTTTGAAAACTATGTGGATTTTTAGCAGAGTTGTTGATTTTCTTCTAGAGACCCACTTGTGCGACCTGGGTGCAATCCAACTCATGGAAAGGTGTTAGAACATCATTTTGGACAATAAAATTCATTGGTTTTCCCCGGAAGCGTGTCGAGATGTCGAAGCTCCAAATTGGATATTTTCGTACTCTACTTGCAGCAACTAGTTTAATTGACTTGTGGAGAATTTTGGAAATGGAACCCTGTGACAAATGAACTTAGAAAAACTATCATTATAAATTAATGACTAAATCATCTCTAATCATATAAAATATAAGAAAACTAATGATAATCAACCACAAGGTGTAATATGTGATTTGGCGACAAGTGATGGAATTATGGTTTGAAATGGGTGTAAAAGTGTCGGAATTTATGTTATGAATGGCGGTAATATATAGTGGAAAATTGGGCATATTTGAGGCCCAGTAGTTCCATTATTTTTACCATCATATCCTCTATGTGTTAAAGAGAATAATCAACAAAAATAAGAAGATCTTAATTTCATGGAATAAGAAGACATACAGGATTATCTATATGAGAAAGTGAGCCAAGGGAATCATAGTTATATTGATATTTGGTTCCAAAAAATCATTAAGCTAGTTCATCACTCTCTTCTTCAACAGTTCTTAAAATTATCTAAGCAGTTGATCTCTCATATTCAGGCGCATGACAAAGCATATCTTTCGAGCCTACACATGAGTTTATCTATCATATCGATGTGCACATGGCTCCATTGGAAGTATTATTATACTTGAAAGATATTTTATTTTGTTCAAGTAGATTAGGATAGAAAAAAATAAATAAAAGGAAAAAGACAAAAAAATATTAAAAAATTAAAAAATATTAGGCGAAAACCTCCTTTGAGGCACTTAAGATTGGCTCACTGATTGAAAACCTCTATGATATTGTCAGTGGGTTGGAAAAAACAAAGAAAAAAGAAGGAAATATCATCCTTGGTGAAATCCTCCTCTGAAGCATCTAGGTATACTTACTAGTTGAAAACCTGTATGAGGAAATTAGTAGGCCTCTGGAAAAAAGAATACAAAAGAGAGAAAAAAGAAGAAAAAATAAAAAAAGGATGATGAAAATAGAATTGGTTTTACTCACTTAGTTGAATGTGAAAGAACCACTCACCCCCAAAAAAGGTAAGTAAGCCTCTCCACATAATTTTCAATCCATTCATAGCTTCCACCCATCATTCCCAAGCCTTTCCCACTTGTTTTTCCTTATTTTCCTAAATTTCTACAGGATTGTCCCAGATTTTCTATAGGATTGTGATCGGTACAAAAATAAGGTTCATATCTTGTGTTTTTCACTTGGGAATAAGAGGATGGGTCCACCTCACCCTCATCATACATTTTCCACACCACTTGGCCTCTCCTTCAACCTATTTTTCACTTATTTCCATAAAAAATACTCCTCACTCCCTCTTCCATCCCTTCCACCCCATAAAAATCCTTTGACCCTTGTTAGCAGAATGCTCATGAATTATCAGTTTTTTTAAAGGCATAACCTAAAGGAAATTGTGATCCTATGGGGGTCTGTGTGACTACTACAATAATACATGTAGTCCTATAACAGTCAGCACAAAACCTCTAGGACCAAAATTGGACCACCTGATTAAAAGAACAACCATCGTGAATGAATTAGAGGGTCATTACTGTGATCTTAAGTAGAAGTAGCTACAAGACCCTCTGCAAGATGCTACAGGATCACTATTCACCTGCAAGCAGCAACATCTGATCCACATCTTGAAGGACCTATATTTTCAATCTTCAATCAATCAAGAATATTTAAAAGAATGAAAAAAAAATCAATGCAAACAAATGCATGGAGAAACGAAAATGATAATATGACACCTCAGGAGACAATTAAATTAACCATTACCTCTATTCAAAAATTCCATGAAAACATAAAGTGATCATCTCCTACAAAAACACATCAATGGTAAGGCCCATATATGCAATCCTCAAAATCTATTCTACAGACTTATTTTAGCTCAAAAAAATGTTGCAAGTGTATGAAGGAAATGTTTCTTATATTAAAAATTAATAGCATAACAACCTCGGTCTTATCTAGCAGTTAACTTCAATTTTCCACTAAGACACCCACACATGTGGGAGAGAAGCAAGACAAAAGTGAAAATTACTTGAGAAAAGTGGGTTGTAATAATTTAGTCGTGATAGAGGACAGAGACTGTGACGGGGTAGGTGGGGGGAATCTAAGTTAACTCAAAGCACTATGATTTTATTTTGGAATGTAGTATTGTTTATATGAAAAAAAAGACAAAAATAATTAAAAATAAAAAGACAAAAATAATAAAAATAAAAGTAAAAATGTGGACCCACCACCTCTTAGCATGCAAACTGGATGCTACAATATCTTATAGGCACTACTACAGGCTACAGACAGGATGCTATAGGATCCTACAGGTTGTTATAGGAAGCTGACAGAGTTCTACAAGAAGGCCAATTTCACCCATAACAACCATCAGAGCCTCGATATGCAAGGAAATATTTGGAGTAAATGTAAGCAATATTTACTCCTCTCCAATGTTTGGCATAAGTATTCCAAAAACACCTTATCCATTAAGAAATGAACTCTTTGAATTTATAGTTTGAATTATAGTAATAAAAATAGTTGGATTGGATGAGCGTGGTGTGTTAAATAGGGAAGGGGTGCATGTTATAATTTTTCTTTCCTCAACTTTGAAACAATATTGTCAAATTTTTCTTTTGCTACAACAACCTCCACTACACAAAAAAACTACAATATTAGTAGATTTTTTCTGTAGGAGAATCATAGGTTTCTATAGGAAATTTCCATGGAGCTACAAGAATCCCAATTATAAGCATTATTTCCATCCAAACCCTAAGAATTGAAGGGAAGCATCAGAGAAGATGTAAGCATAAATTCTCCTTATCACCTTTTAATGAGAGGACTTGCAAAACTCTTCAATTTTTCAGAAGCATATCCTATAGTTGTGTCTACTATAATTTTGGGAAGGAAGAATAGTTAAATATGGGTATTTTGATATGGGAATGTGATCTAGTGGATCAAGAAAATTTTCAAAATTTAAAGTGCTCAAATTGGCTCGAAACCAGCATCAAAGTGAATCTATCATCGCCCTGAATCCAACATAACTTGTTTCACTCAAAACCGACATTATATTCTCATGATATCGTGTTATAATCGATTTGGAAAACAACTAAAAATTTTAAAATGGGTTTGCAGGGATGCCTAATCAGTAGTCCGTATGGTGACTGGGAAATGATTGGGCAAGGTAACTGGGTCTCCCGTCAGCCAACTGGGTGAGGTAAAGTGGCTTGTTATGATCAGTTGTAACTTCTTGAATTTTATTGGTTCATGTGATTTTTGCATGGACCAATTAGGAGCCACGTGGGCCAATCCCTGGCTGCCATGTGGCCTCTTAATGGCCAAGTAAAATTTTGTTTGAGGCCAAGCTCCCTCTGCAAGGAACGAACGCAAGACCAACCGCATACCATCCAAGCCTTCCATTGGTCCGGCTATGTTAGTTATTAATATGTATGGTTCGAATGTTGTATTTTAATTTTAATGGCAAAGGCGTCGGAGGTGGGGACCGGGGTTAACCCTAGACCCTGTTCCACCAACCACACCATGTGGCGGCAAACACGGTCTGGGGTTAACCCTGACCACAAACTATATGTTATACATGATATTCCAAAGTTTGATACAAAATATCATTCCACCGATGGGTAATGTGATATACCACAATGAAACCATATATTATATGCTAACCCTAAGTCCTAGATTGGGATGGTTTTAGCCGACGATTAGGTTGGTACATAGCATATGTGACAAGTATAACGGTTTTATGCCAAGTTATGGTTAGTGCGGATGGGAGCGGAACCTACCTTGGTCAGGGTTCCCGCTAACCCTGAACCATAGCGCAACTAAACCCATAGTTAACCAAAGTTCAGAAAATCGACAAGAAATCGTTAATTCAAACCTAAAATCCAAAGGTGATAGTTAAGCCACTTGGCATGTTTTTAGCTAGACATAGGCCGACCAAGTCAATTTAATGAAGCGACAATTTACACCTGGTGCAGTGGAATCTCGTCGGCGTGTGGTAAATTTGTCATTCCACATGGCTGCAAAAGGAGGAATTTGTAGAACATTTTGCAAGAGAGTGCGAATTGTAGGACATTTAGTAGAAAAACTTCTATGGAGCATAATTAAGCAAGTTTTTAACTTTTTTGAGTGCATAAAGATCCCAACTACGGATTTTTTACTATTCTACAACCATTGGAAACATTTGTTTAGCATTATTAGCACTATAACTTGATGTAAACACATATTTTTCAGCATAATGAAAGAGGCCCAACATTGGAAGATGGACCAAGAGATGTAGCCAGGAGGGGTGAACTCCTCCACCATTTGTTGTCTTTTGTGTACTGTTATGGTATTGATGTCTTCTTTATTTTCTGCCAAACTGAGTTTTAAAGCATGTTAATGTGTTGATGAAATTGAAATAATTGACTAAAATCCCTAATTATTTCACTTGCAAATTTTCACCATAAACTCTCAAGTTTTAATATACATATTAGTTTGGTATCACAACCTTGGTTCTTGGTTTTCTTTGAGGGTTTAATTTGTGCTACATTTTTTTTTTATGCTTATAAGGTTGAAGCTCAAAATAGGAGAAGGAAATCTTGTGGTTACCAGTCCTCAAGTTAGTTCAAGTACAAGGAGAACAAAGTTTCCACAATCTCCACCACAAATTTTACCTCAAGTTTCACCAGAAGCTTCACCAGTCATGGGACATGAAGGAGAGCCTTAATATATGTCAGAGGATGATAATTATTTCATAAAATCATTCTTTTGCATGACACAAATGGTGAAATTCCTCTATAAAGAGAGAAATACAAGTTTTCAAGGTGACAGCTCCAATCCTCCAAAGGGAGATAAGCCTCCAAGAGGAGATGGAGGAGATGGAGACTATCAGCGTTCTGTAATTTTCTAGAGATTGTGAGAACCAATCACATAGGCCAACATCAAACCAACTTTTGAATCCAAGACCTAGCCTTCCTAGATTCAAAGAGGGCTCTCTTTCTAAGATATAGCTTTTTTTAAATAAGTTTTAGGCTAGTTATGATGGTACTTGGGTTTTGGGTTTGTTTTGGAAGACTGATTGTATTCAATTTATTAATATATATTGGGAAATGGAGCCAAAATATAACTGGATAGTTGCATCAAATTTTCACAAAGTAAACACAGGGCAAGCTAGGAATATTTACTAGATATTTTTGAATTATAAATGGATTGTGACATAAATATGAACAGATTCAGCAGAACTAAAGAGAAATTAAGAATTATTTCGTTTGGTTTTCAGTGGAAAATCATAAAGGCGGCCATAATAAGGTACTCAAAAGTAAATCCTATTCATCACGCTTTCCACTTTACAATTAGAATTCAGATGTTTACAATGAAATAATACTAACCGAAGAAAAACATCACCAGTATTTAAACCACAAGAATCTTGTGAATGGTTTGATTATTATTGATTCTCCAGTGCTTTGGAAAAGCTTACAGTACTCCAAAATATATTAATGATTCTAATCTCAATCAATCGACCCTTGATACTTCCAAAACTGAAGTATTTACACACAAAAATACAACAAAATAGTCTCTAACAGACTTGAACAAAAAACTCTAACTATTAAAAAATTATAGTTTCGGTGGAATGCGTTGTGCAAAGTAGGTGCTGATGTAGTGGGGCAGTTTAGGACATGGACCACAATTTGTTGATATGCTGGCAGACTAAACTGAGTGTTGTGCTGGCAGATCTGTTGTATGAACACCCTATGCTCTTGTAGTTACAACATAATCTTCTTTAAAGCAACACCTTTGTTCGACTTGACTTGTAGTGTTTATTTGCTACCCGAGTTGTTTCTTCTGAGTTAAAACTTTTTTTGTGAATAAAACAGTGTAAAAAACCAATATACCAGACCTGAAATGTTTTAAATTTCAATTCTGAAGTCACATCGCACCCACGCACTTAGCAACATTTAGAGTTTAATTTTATGAAGAATGCTACCGGAGATGTGATGCGTAGTGGGATATGACATGGAGGGATTGGTAGGATGAGTTCATGGCACAGATCGCAGTTTTTAAGTTTTATTTATAAGCACAAAGGGTGAGGGAGGAGGTGAGTGACGTGGTAGGGAAAAAGTGGGATCGGATCGCAGGCGCAAATTGCAACTTTCAAGTTTTATTTATAAGCTACAAGTTAACACCTAAAATTTGTGAAGTGCGGGGAGAGGAACCTACCCGCATCGCACATCGCAGAACTTAGCACTTGGAAAATAAGGTAAACGCTTAAAATCACAAAGTGTGATTTTCACTAATTGGAGGATGACGTGTCAAGGAGAAATGGATTCCACTGCAATCAGTGGAGTTTTATGCGGTAAGGTAAGGTTTTATGATGTTTTCATAATATATCAATGTATTGCAAAGGTTGTAAAGTGGGGAGCAGAGCTGCTGAGGTGGGGCCAACCTGTCACATTGCAAGTTAAAACAAATATATTGCGGGTGCTTTCAAAGGTAAGTTAAAACATATGCGATGCGATGTACTGCAAATTAGCAATGCGAAAAATCTCAAATCCGCAATCGCAGTTTTTAAATTTTGTTGTGATGTGAAACATGTAAAATATGTGAAATTCCGTGAGGGCCCCACTTTAATCATGATCGGGGAATAAGGAAGCAGAGTAAGTGAAACGCAATGAAAAGGTAAAGATGAAAGGGTAAAGCGGAAAGGCGAAAAAAAGGGTAAGTTTAATGCTTTTCAATGGAAAATGAAATGAAAAAGGAAGCGTGGCAGGGAATGGGTCCCACTTCATCGTATATAATCCTTCGAAAGGTTTGTAGGAGACAGCAATGTAAATGATTTTGGGTTTTGGTCTATGGGAAAAGTTATTTTGAATGTGCGATATTATAATGAAATGTGTGGAAATATATGAGCTAGGAAGGAAATGAAAAGGGAAATGAATGAAATGAAAGTAGTGGGAGAATATGCTATGGTTTAAAACTTTATGATAGAAATTAATAATCAGAATTTAAACCATACAAATAACTTTTCCATAGGCGCATTTAGACTAGCAACCAATCAAAACCTTTAAAACATAATGAAAATTCTCTTTTTCTTTCTTGCTTCCCTAATGTTTTGTTTTGCCTCCCTTTTTTAGAGCATCTAACACCTAACATTTTATTTTTCCTTCTTTATTTAGGGAATTTCACACGTAACATTTTATTGACATGGATGCCTACAAAAATAACAACCTTCCTAACATTTTTAAAATTTTTTATTCTTTTGCATCCACATCCTACCTTATCATTTTGAAAATTATTTGACTACTTATGCTAACTTGTCAAAACAAATGATGTTACAAAACTTCCCTTGGTTCAGATTGAACTATTGAACCAATTTTTATTTTCTACCTAAATAATTAATCTGTCAAGATTAAACAGCTTGAAAAAATATTTTTCACTACCTATTGACAAGAAATTTAAACCTAATTCAATCATGCTTAAGTTGTATGATTGAATTTTATTGAATTTTTGTGGCATTTTAAACAAGTTGCACACAATTTATTTTCAGAAGTAATCTACACTAAGAGTAGTGGAATTTGAATGTGCAACACTTCCAGAATTTATTTTTTTTCTTATTTTTTATGGGGTTCACATATTATATTTTTTATTTATAACATATACCCTCTTTTGATTTTTTATGTTATCTCCTTGTTTTCATTTATTTTGAAATTTATTTGTAGATTGGAAATCATTTTACAAAATAAATTTGATAGATAGAATAAACACAGTCACCTTGAGATCCTATGAAATATAGGACCCTAACAGAGACAAGCCTCCAAAAGGGAATGGAGGGAATGGTGATAAACCACCTTTAACTCCACCATTCCCTTCACCTCCATCTTCACCATCATCATCTTCTACAACAACCCATTCACAAACACCTCCACATTCTCCAAAGGGACATGGTAAAACTCCACTGTTAAAACTTGACATAAAGTTTGAATTTCCTATGTATAATGGAGAGGTAAATATTGAGAGATTAGATAATTTGGATCGTCAGCTTGAAGTGTATTGCAGGATACAAAGGATAAAGGATGATGAGACCAAGATTCGACTTGCTTCATTAAGGTTGGAAAGTGCAGCACTTATTTGGTGGGAAGGAAAAGTTCAAGAGGACATGAAGAAACATGGTAAGGTTCTATATTCTTGCAATGATTTTGTTGTTGCATTTAGAAGAAAATTGTGTCCATTAGCATAAATGAAAAAATATATTATGGATTGGAAAAACTTTAGGCAATTAAAGGGTCAAAGTTTTCAAAGCTATATCGAAGAGTTTAGAAGGAGAGCATTGGGTGTAGATTTGTCATCTCAAGACGCTTTGTTAAAATACATTGGAGGTTTGCATTGATATTTGAGACACAATATTCTCATGTTTAACCCTACCAGTTTCGATGAGGTTTGTGTACATGAAACACATCTAGAAGAAAGAGGGGAAAATGTTCCACAAGAGGGTAGAAAAAATTCCTTTAAAGGTGGATACAAAGGAAAGGGTAAATTAAATGGAAAAGGGAAGAAGAATGATTCCATCAAGAAAGAGGGAGAAAAACTAACCTGCAAGAATTGTTCAAAGGACAGTCACAATGAAGATCATTGTTGGAAACTTCATCTTGAGATGAGACACAAAAAGTTTAACAACAAAGGAAAGCAAAAGATAGATGCAACTACACAACATGACTTAGGATTCGATTCGAGAGATGAAATAAAAATTAGGGGAATTTTGAGGTCTAAAATGGTCCTCCTAAGGAAATTATAAAATAATAGTGGGAATAATAAAATAATATTATATTACATCATCAAATGTTAGAGGGAAAAAATGAAAAAACTACTTTTTCAACTTGTATTTTCAACTTATCTCCCTATGGGTTTACTCAATTTTGAGTGGGAACACTCATTGGATGCATAATTTGATTCCTAATCCAAGGACTGCCCATATTTCATACTTTCAATGGACCCTGCTAGAAAAAAAATTAGAAGTACATTAAAAACGTGATTGCAATCATGTTTTTTCATGTATTTCTCATTTCTCGTATAGCAGGGTCCATCGAAAGTATGCAACATGGGTACTCCTTGGATGAGGAATTTTCATCTGGCCAAGTACATCACCATGTAGTTTACCTATTGTTTTAGTGCCAAATAAATATGGAACATGGCGCATTTGTGTGGACTTTCATGCATTCAACAATATTATGGTAAAGAACCATTACCCTCTTCCTAGAATTAATAGTTTACTTGATCAATTGAAAGATGATGTACATTTCACTAAGTTGGACTTGAGGAGTGTCTACCATCAAATTAGGATCGCTGAAGGAGACATATGGAAGACAACATTACAAAAAAAGCAAGTTTTGTTTGAACGGTTAGTTATTCCCTTTGGGATTTGTATTGCTACTGCTACCTTCATGTGTGTAATGAATTGTGTATTGAGGCCTTTTTTAGATGACTATGTGATACTTTACTTAGATGACATATTAATTTCTAGAAAGTCTCATGAAGAACATGTCATGCATGTCAAGAAAGTGT